>OZ030017.1:69892918-69977918 GCA_964023405.1 Apodemus agrarius | reverse complement strand
CATTCAAAAGCATGCCTGCAGTATTCTACCATCCCCTGAGGCTTTATAAAAACAGAAACTGATGAACAATCATAAAAATTGTTGTTCTAGTATCTTATATTTCATGAAACAATATGATGCCTAGCATAAAAGAAAAAAATAGCAGGCTATTCCAGTAGATCTCTGCAAGCTTTACAATCATCTGCAACATATTGAGATGGTCCCAAACAGAATTTATCCTTCTAGCTGAGGATTCATGTGCCTTCACCCCACACACTAGCCCATTCCTTTGCAGTACCACAACCAGTGGTAAGTGATAAAGGCAGAAACACAGGGCTGCTCAAATATTACAGTTGGGTGCTTAGTCCTAAACAGAATATTAATATGCCTCCCTAAAATTCAGGAAGGGAGAAGGTTAGAGCCAGAAAATAGAAAGTCTGCCGAGTGCTGTCCTTTGGACATGACAGTCAACACATACATAAGATCACAGACAAAGCAGCCCATCAATTGTCCTGGGTCAGCACATGACTGGAACTATTAACAGTTAATAATGGCTCAGGGAATGGCTCATGGCTCAAGGGGATTCATCCCTTTTGCAGCTGAATTATTGGCTTCTGATGAATTGGGTGAAGTAGTCATGGTCTTCAGCTGTATCCTCAATGGTGATGCTACTAGCCTCTGATGTATAGCACAACAGTGGCGGCACACACTTGTAATCCCTGTGATGGAGGTGCTGAGACAGGAGGAGCCATGAGCTAGTTGGCCAAGGAATTTTACTAACTGGAATTTCATGAGAAACCCTGTCTCAAATTTAAAGTATAGAACAATTGAGAAGTGACACTTGACTCTGGCCTACTCACAAGCATGCACACGTGCATGCCCACACACAAATTTAGAACGATGTATTTCATGAGTAGGTATTAAATATCAATTGGAGTCATGTTTTTAAGGTCATTTTAGGATAAACTCCTCCCTGTGTTAGAAAGAGTAGTTGTCATAGTTAGTATATATGGCCCCAAAGCAAATGTTGTTGGTTGTGTTGACTCCACACACCAACACTTTTGTGAAGGTAGGCAGGCTAATAGCATTGAAGGCATTGTGAGCCTGCCATGCACTGCTGGTGATTGTCTTGGGACATTTCAAAGGGTACACAAAGCAACATAGCCATAACCCAAGGTTATCCAAGTTCATCTCCTCTTTGAGGTCCACATATTCCCAGTGTCCTGCGATGCTTCTCTCTTATTCACAGGCCCATTACACATATTCTCCTAGTCATGTTTTAGTAGTGTCTCCTAGTTCAAAGCCCACCTAAGAAGGAGGACCCTGGCACCTGCTCATCCAGAGTGTTCCAAAAGCCCCCTAGCATTCTGCTTCCTCTCACTTGGGCAAAATATACATTTTAGTCTGATCTGAATTTGGAAAGAATTCACACATTTAACATTTTCAAAACTTCACACCAGCCCATGAGTCACTGGATAAATCTTTCAATCCTTTCAGGGTTCTTGGAATTCTAATGCAGAAGCTACTGCTCTGTAGAGGTACCTGCTTAACGGACTGTGTGGAGAAGTTATTTTGGTTGTAGTGTGTGCCTGGGTTTCTCCAAAGCACCTCCACGGGGAGCACAAGGAGAGCCTTCAGTTGGTGTTTTATTTAGTACTGTCAGCTTTAATATAGACTTGCTTAAGAGAAAAACTAGGCATTCTATGAGGGAGTTCCTTCAGGGGTAGAGAGCTAGGGAAACCTGACCTGAATGTGGATAGCACTGTTCTATGGACTTGAGTTCTGAACTAAGTAGGAAGGCCAGGGGCAGGGGTGAGCACCAGCATTTATCATTGCTTCCTGTCTGCAGATGCTATGCCTTCAGCTACCGGACACATCTGCCATTCCTCTTTCTTTGTGATGATCTAGACTCCCCAACTGTGAGCCCGAATAAACCTTAAATTTCCTTGCTCAGGTACCTTGTTATGGCCACAAGAAGATAACTTATGTAGCTGTTATTCTGATTTTAGTAGAAATAACTCAAAATGTTGCTTATTTAACTCATTTCTCTTATTAGATTAGTGTCATCTTGCCCCTTACTTACCCATGGCTTCTTTATGATTTTTCTGAAGAATCCACATAGTTAAACCTGAATACTTTCTCTTTAAATTTAACAAAAGGAAACTGTTTCTACACAGCTAACTTGTACGTCTACACACTCTTGCTTATACCTCTCTGCATGCAAGAACTCTATTCATGAATTCTCCATGTTGAGATTGAGCAGTGACTCAGTTGAATGTTTGAAAATCCATGCAAGTACTCTCCTGAATACAGGCTATGCATGTGCATGTATGTATGCACACACAGGCACACACTCTGATGTGAATTCATCCAGAAGCTTCCTAGGAAATTGCTCTCATTCCTCCCCCAACCCCTAAAATAAGTCATACCATTACTTTAATGGGATTTGACCAGATGGAAAGACAGCTTCTTTATCAGTCATTTTCTACCAAGCTTAAGAGGGAACAGGTACTTCTGAGTAATATTTTATTATATGACACTTGAGATACAGTTCCATGAGCATGAGAGTTACAAAATGAAATTGAACTGCTCTAGCACCAAAGCCATAAGCAAGATGACAGATATTGATTGTGCCCCAAGATGTAATGTAGGCACCTAATGGGGCATAGTAATGTTCCATGAATCATTAGAATATTATTTTAAATTCCCCCCTCACCTGAGGGATTGCTAAAGGGACATTTCACCTTCAAGTCACTCCCTTGCCTCTTTAAACAAGAAGAGAACTTGATAAGGTCATTGGAACATGGTGAGTTTTTCATTGCTTTAAGAAAATTACTAGTACTTCTTGGATATCAGGGAGCCATATATACATGTGTGTATATGTATATATGTATGTGTATGCAAATGTGAATGTATATGAAGATAAGGTATACTTCAACAATTTCACAAACAACAGTCAGTACAAAATGCCTCAGAACATTTACTTGAGCAAAATGGATTCTATTTTATTTTTATTTGTGTTTGAGTGGAGGAGAAAGTTTGTTAATGTGGATGCCTGAAGAGGCTAGAAGAAGCCTTCCAATCCTCTGGTTATAGAATTAGAAGACAGTCATAACTGACCAACTGTTTGACAAGGTACTAGGAACTGAACTCAGGTTCCCTACAAGTATAGCAAGAACTCTTAAGTACAGAGCCATCTCTCTGCCCTCAAAATAAATTCTAATGTCATAAATGACAAATAATTACCATTTAGTGAAGATTTCCATTGCTGTGTATAGTCTCATATCTGTCTTTAGTAAATGATATTTTTTATTTTATTTTTAATTAATTGTGTGTGTGCATATGCTGTGTGTGTGTGTGTGTGTGTGTGTGTGTGTATTTGTGAGTACAGGTGCTAGTAGAGGCAAAAGAGAATACTGAGTCCCCTGAGTTACAAAGGATTGTGAGGTACTAGTATGACACTGGAACGCAACTGGGGTCCTCAGAAGAGTACTATAGACTCTTAACCTCTGCCCCATCTCTGCTACTATGTTGTTCATAAATGCTTCTGCAATGTTCCTGGACGTTCCTTGGTTCCTGAGTCCTGATGGCTCTAGACAGGTTTCACTTGGGCCAGGAATTTGAGCAGAGGTCGTGGTCTCACCTGTGCTCTCAGGTATGTCAGCACTCCTGAGAGGCCTGCCCTCTCCCAGCTGGACTTGGGTACAGAACGCTGTGGCCCAGGGTCAGCTCTGAGTTGCAGATGGAAATAAGTGAAATGCTCTATATTTTTTTCATTAGATATTTTCCTTATTTACATTTCAAAAGTTATCCCTTTCCTGATTTTCCCTCCAAAAACCTCCTATTCCACCTCCCTCCCCCAGCTAACCAACCCACCCACTCCTGCTTCCTTGTCCTGTCATTTCCCTGTAGCTGAACTCTAACTTGACTTGCCTTGCCTGATCTTTAAAGTACTGCTTTGCCCCACAGCATGCTCACTCTGTCCTCTGCTTGCTCTGCTCCACAGGAAACACACCTCTGTACCAATACCAAAGACCCAACAAAAAAAGAGAACTTCAGACCAATTTCCACTATGAATATTGATGCGAAAATACTCAATAAAATTCTCGAAAACAAAATCCAAGAATACACTCACCACGATCAAATAAGCGTCATCCCAGGGACACAGGTATGATTCAATATATGGAAATTCATCAATGTAATCCACTACATAAACAAACTCAAAGAAAAAAAACCACATGTTCATTTCATTAGGTTACGAAAAAGCATTTAACAAAATTCAACATCCCTTCATGTTAAAAGTCTTGGAAAGATCAGGAATTCAATGCACATACCTAAACATAGTAAAAGCAATATACAGCAAACCAGTAGCCAACATCATACTAAATGGAGAAAAACTTGAAGCAATCCCACTAAAATCAGGGACTAAATAAGGCTGCCCCTCTCTTCCTATATGTTCAATATAGTACATGAAGTTCTAGCCAGAGCAATTAGACAACAAAAGAAGGTCAAAGAGATACAAATGAGAAAGAAAGAAGTCAAAATATCAGTATTTGCAGAAGATATGGTAGTATACTTAAGTGACCCCAAAAATTCCACCAGAGAACTCTTACAGCTGATAAACACCTTCAACAAAGTGGCTGGTTATAAAATTAACTCAAACAAATCAATATCCTTCCTATACTCAAAGGCTAAATGGGATGAGAAGAAAATTAGGAAAATGATACCCTTCACAATAGGCACAAATAAAATACCTTAGTGTGACTCTCACCAAGCAAGTGAAAGATATAAACATCAAGAACTTCAAGTCTCTGAATAAAGAAATCGAAGTTCTCAGAAGATGGAAAGATCTCCCATGCTCATGGATTGGCAGGATTAATATAGTAAAAATGTCTATCTTGATGAAAGTAATCTAAAGCTTCAATGCAATCAAAATCAAAATTCTAACTCAATTCTTCATAGAGTTAGAAAGAGTAATTCTCAAATCCATCTGGAATAACAAAAAATTCTCCCAGGATAGTTAATACTGTTCTCAACAATAAAAGAATATCTGGGGGAATCACCATCCCTGACCTTAAGCTTTACTACAGAGCAATAGTGATTTAAAATTGCACAGTATTCATACATAGGCAGGCAGATCAATGGAATAGAATTCAAGACCCAGAAATGAACCCACACACCTATAGTCACTTGGTATTTGACAAAGGAGCTAAAACTATCCTGTGGAAAAGACAGCATTTTTGACAAATGGTGCTGGTTCAACTGGTGGACAATATGCAGAAGAATGAAAATTGATCCATTCTTATCTTCCTGCACAAAGCTCAAGTCCAAGTGGATCAAGGACCTCCACATAAAACCAGATATACTGAGTCCTATAGAAGAAAAAATGGGGGAAAGCCTCAGACACATGGGCACAGTGGAACATGTCCTGAAGAGAACAATGGCTTATGCTCTAAGATCAACAATTGAGAAATGGGACCTCATAAAATTGTAAAGGCTCTTTAAGGCAAAGGACAATAATAGGACAAAATAGCAGCCAACAGATTCAGAAAACCCAGCATCTGATAGCGGGCTAATATCTGATATGTACAAAGAACTCAAGAACTATAAGAACTCCAGAGAACCAAATAACCCTATTAAAAGTGGGGTACAGAGGCAAACAAAGAATTCTCAACTGAAGAATATCGAATGGCTGAGAAGCACCTAAAGAAATATTCAACATCCTTAGTCAGGAGGAAAATGCAAACCAAAACAACCCTGAGATTCCACCTCACACCAGTCAGAACGGCTAAGATCAAATATTTGGGTGACAGCACATGCTAGTGAGGATGTTGAGAAAGAGGAACACTTCTCCATTGCTGGTGGGATTGCAAGTTGGTTCAACCACTATGGAAATCAGTCTGGTGGTTCCTCAGAAAATTGAATATAGTACTACCTGAGGTCACAGCTATACCACTCCTGGGCATATATCTAGAACATGTTCCAACATATAATAAGGATACATGTTCCATATGTTCATAGCAGCATTATTTATAATAGCCAAAAGCTAGAAAGAACCCAGATGTCCCTCAACAAAGGAATGGATACAGAAAATGTGGTACATTTACACAATGGAATACTACTCAGCT
Organism: Apodemus agrarius; assembly: GCA_964023405.1. Taxonomy (NCBI): domain Eukaryota; kingdom Metazoa; phylum Chordata; class Mammalia; order Rodentia; family Muridae; genus Apodemus; species Apodemus agrarius. The sequence continues at coordinate 69,971,811 of OZ030017.1, read as the reverse complement.
ATTAAAAACAATGACTTCATGAAATTCACAGACAAAAAGATGATTCTAGAAAATATCATTCTCAGTGAGGTAACTCAGTCACAAAAGACCACACATGGTATGCATGGTATGCACTCACTGATAAGTGGGTATTAAGCAAAGAACGTGGAATACCCACAATACAACTCACAGACTTCATGAAACTCAAGAGGAAGGAAGGCCAAAGAGTAGATGCTTCAGTCCTACTTAGAAGAGGGACCAAAATAATCAAAGGAAGTAGAGGGTGGGAGCAAATTGGGATGAAGAAAAGAGGTGGAGGGGGTAAAGAGGGAAAGAATCAGGTATGGGAGGAGACAGAGGAGATATACAGAGGCTCGGGAAATTGAACAGAGATGTATAACAGTGGGGGATGCAGAACTGGGGGCAACCAAAAAGTCCCAGAAGCCAGGAAAGCCAAAGCTCCCAGGACCCCACAGGGATGACATTAGTTGAAATACCCGACAAAGGAGAGGTAGAACTGGTTGAGACCATATCCAGATGTTAGGCATGGCCTCCAGGTTGATGGATGGGGCCACCCACCCTTCTCCAATTTTTGAACCCAGATTTGCTCCTAACTAAAAGAAATAGAGGGACAAAGAGTGGAGCAGAGACTGAAGGAAAAGCCATCCAAAGACTTCCCTACATGGGGATCCATCCCACATGCAGACACCAAACCCAGACATTATTGTGGATGCCAAGAAGTACTTGCTGACAGGAGCCCTATAGAACTGTCTCCTGAGAGGCTCTGCCAGTTCCTGACCAATACAGATGTGGATGCTCGCAGCCAACCATCAGACTGAGTACAGGAACCCCAGTGGAGGACTTAGGGGAAGGACTAAGGGAGCTAAAGGAGACTTATCAGGCATCAATGGGAGGGGAGGCCATTGGTCCTATGAATGCTTGATGTCCCAGTGAAGAGGAATGCTAGGGTGGTAAGCCAGGAATGGGTAGTTGGGAGGGGGATCACCCTAAAAGAAGCAGGTAAGGAGAGATAGGATAGGGGAGTTGCAGAGGGGAAACTGGGAAGGGGAATAACATTTGAAATGTAAATAAAGAAAAGAAAAGTAAAGAAAAGAAAAAAAGAAAAAAATAATTTTAGATAACTCATAAGATAAAGAAATGCTGGATTTAAAGATAATTGTTCATTCCCAGATGTGCTTGATGGTCTTTTTTTCCCTCAGTGGCCTGCTTCCACATCACTGCAGTGTCAGTAGTCAGCAGGGGATGAATCATTAACACATACTTACAAGTATCCACCATGCTCTAAGGACTAAACAAGTTCTGGGGTCTGCTAAAGGATTGAATATTTCTGTTTTCTGAAAAAAGTTACTTTGTGTTGTGTTTTCTATTAAAATGTGTTCAGTTTCCAAAAAAGGTTCTATAGCAGTGCCTTCTAATGTAATATTCAAACATAATTAAAATTTTAAAAAGAAAATGTGTAGTCCTATTGGAGTAGATGTGGCCTTGTTTGAGAAAGTGTGTCACTGTGGGTGCAGGCATTAAGACCCTTATCCTAGCTGCCCAGAAGCAAGTATTCTGCTAGCAGCATTCAGATGAAGATGTAGAACTCTTGACTCCTCCTGCACCATACCTGTCTGGATGCTGCCATGTTCCTGCCTTGATGATAATGGACTGGACCTCTGAACCCATAAGCCAGCCCCAATTAAATGTTGTCCTCATAAGAGTTGCTTTGGTCATACTGTCTGTTCACAGCAGTAAAACCCTATGACAACTTTATTACATATTTATAAATGTACAAAATATTGCATATAAACAAAATATGATAGTATTCCACTGGCATTGGAATTTTGGAATATAAGCATCACAGATAAGAGAGTATTTACATACTTATCCAATCCTGCCTAAAATAAAACTGAGGACTAGAGATTTTAATGCTGAGTTAAATAACTACCTTTAAACTTTACTATTTACCTCAAACCATGTGGCTTTAGCCATCCTCCTTGTCATAGCTATAAGGAAGTGGGTCATGAGGAATGAACCCTTGATGGAGAAACTGGGTAGATGATAGTCTCTCTCTCTCTCTTTCTCTCTCTCTCTCTCTCTCTCTCTCTCTCTCTCTCTATCTCTATCTCTATCTCTATCTCTATCTCTTTGCCTCTCTCCCCATTTCTATGTCTTTCTCTCTGTGTTTGTCTCTCTGTGTCTCTCGGTCTTTCTGTCTTTTTGTCTTTCTCTCTATCTTTATTTCTCTGTCTCTCTCTGTCCCTTTACTCCCTAACCCTAGGTCTTTGTCTGTGTCTCTGTGTCTCTGTGTTTGTGTGTCTCTGTCTCTGTCTGTCTCTGTTTCTGTCTGTCTCTGTCTCTCTGTCTCTGTCTCTGTCTCTATATATAAGCATATATATATCTATATACATACATATATATGTATGTGTATGCATATATATATATATACACACACTTCCCCGCTACCAACAGATGTTCAGTGTGTTCCACTCCAGGTACCTCACCGTGATGTTCTGTCTAAAAGAAGATTCAAAGGCAGCCAAACCAAGCAACCAACCAACTGTGGAGTTGACTGTCAGAGTGTGATCCCAAACCCATCTTTTCATCCTTCAGTTGTTTGTCATTCCTTACAGCAGTGAAAAGCTAACATAGGATTTGAGCATAAGAAACTAAACAGCTGAGAGAGTTAGTGAAACTAATCCCTTTGAGATACCAAGAGATGAACACATATATGCTTGGCTTCACCAATGGTACATCTACACAAGTAAGTTGTTTATTTGGTATTTATCTTCCACCTGTCAACTTAAAAAATGTTCCCTAGGCATCAGCTCATAACCTCATATTTTAATAGCCTATCTCTGTTGACACACAGTGTTAATATCTGAAGCCAAGTGGATTCTTCAGGCATATTCACAGAATGAAAGTACCTTCCCTTGCAACTTCTTATAAAAGAATATTATCTATCTTAGTTAACAAATTGTGATATGTGTGAATTCATTACTTTGCTCTAACATGAAATGTCTAAGGAATTACTTTTTCATGGGGGGCGCTGGGGGAGGCCGTGGTTCTTAAGATGAGCTGTGAGCAGGGAGAGCAATGAGATAATGATGAAAGATTGCGTGTTTCCAGATGCTTTCAAATGCTTTCCCAGGGCTGGAGCAGTATTTACAGAGTCCAATATCTGTACTGTTATGCTTTAAAAGAAAACTTTAATCAAGTACGGTGGTAAAGGTAGATAAGCCGACTTGAATGTAGTAGCTACATTCTCACAGGCACTCTGTAAAGAATTCTAAATTAACGAAACTCAAAGTAAAAAGATGACTCATCACTTGCTCCAATACAAGCTCTGCACAGGTTCAGGTGGCATGGCTCTGTATGGGGAATGTCTTCTAAGCCATAAAAAGAGAAAAGACAGCAAAGCCATCTGAGTAATAACCTATAGAGTCTTCTGCACACTTATTTCAGGTGTTTCTTTTATTCCTAGTAAATAAGATCGAAAAGTATTTTAATTGAGTTTATTTACTTGGTTGTCCTTCAAATCTGATTTGTCTTGTGTGCGCGTGTGATTGTGTGTGTGTGTGTGTGTGTGTGTGTGTGTGTGTGTGGTGTGCACACATGTATATGTCTTTGCATATGCATGGGAGCATGCGTGTGTTCATATAGACCGGTGAAGTTGACATTAAGCATTCTATTTTATCACTTTCTACTTTGTTTACTGAGGCAGAGTCTCTTGCAAACCATGGAGTGCTCCAAATTTGGCAAGATTACGCAGCCATCTTGCCCTGTAGATTTCCTATCTCTGCTTTCCAAGTGCTGGGAGTAGAAGTGGACACACCACTCGCCCAGCTTTTACTGGGGTGCAAGAAATCTAAACTGTCTTCATCACATTTTTGTATCAAGCTCTTTAACCACTGAGGTGTCTCTTTGGCCCAAGACATACATTTTCAAGTCTTCTAAAATATTATAAAATCCACAATAGGAGACTCCACACCATAAAGAGCATCTCACTACAAAATGAAATCTCTCCAGTGATTGCACTCACAGCTGCTCTGTGATTGATACATGATTAAGGGGCGAACTTTTACAGGAAGGCTTTCCTGCTGTTAGCAAAGCCAGCCCCACTCTCCCACTACCACACTCTTTAGACTAGTGCAAAAGGTAGGTTTTTAGTAGTAGTGGTGGTAGTATGGTCTTTTCTTTCTTTCTTTCTTTCTTTCTTTCTTTCTTTCTTTCTTTCTTTCTTTTAAATTATTTATTTTATGTATATGATACACTGTAGCTGTCTTTAGACACACTTGAAGAGGGCATCAGATCCCATTACAGATGGTTGTGAGCCACCATGTGGTTGCTGGGAATTGAACTCAGGACCTCTGGAAGAACAGTCAGTGCTCTTAACCACTGAGCCATCTCTCTAGCCCTCTTTCTTTCTTTCTTTCTTTCTTTCTTTCTTTCTTTCTTTCTTTCTTTCTTTCTCTTTCTGTCTGTCTGTCTGTCTTTCTGTCTTTCTTTTTCCTTCCTTCCTTCCTTCCTTCCTTCCTTCCTTCCTTCCTTCCTTTCTTTCTTTCTTTCTTTCTTTCTTTCTTTCCTTCTCTCTCTCCCTCTTTTTTTCTTTCTCTCTTTCTTGTTTTCTTTGAAACAAAAACTGGACGGTGTTTTTTTTTCTTTCCTTCGCTAAATGTGAGTCATTCAAGTAAAACCAGCTTAACAATAGAAATTAACAAAGAGGAAAGAACTAATAAAATTCCTCATCTTCTGCCCTACTCTTGAATATTACTGAAGCACCATGGCCTTGGTAACTGTGTGAGCTGCCATAACCTGGCTGTTAGACTCTTCTTCCTCAGAATCCATTGATAGACAAAAATTTCCATGTGAGTGGATCTGGAAGCATGAAACAGAGGACCACCTGGGAATGTCTCTGTGAGCGAGCTGCTGGATTAGATTGAATGATCTGTTATGTGTGTCCATGGGCTTGGGTCTGGGTCGGAACCGAAGGAGACAGTGATCTGAGCAGCAGCATCCAGCTCTGACTGTGGATCCTGACTGCGGATGTCATGTGAGCAGCCGCCTCACACTCATGTTGCCCAGCAAGAAGTCGCCGCAAGATGGACAGTATCTTCTCAAACTCTGGAGCGAGTTTAAGCAACATAAACATAACTTGTCTCCCCATTCAAGGATGTGGCCTGTCCTTGTGGGGAAGGCTTGGTGGGGGGAATGTGAGGTGGCGGACCACCTTGCATCCACAGACAGGAAGCAGAGAGAGAGGAACACCGGCTCTCAGCCCGGCTTTGCCTTTTAGTTCAATACAGGATGAAGCCCACGGGATGGTGCTGACCGTGCTCAGGGTGGATAAGCTGGATTTGCAACTTTCCCGGAAGCCCCTCACAGTGTCTAAATCTAATCAAGCTGAAAATGAAGATGGCGGGCCAGAATGTAAACCAGGGAATGGTGGGTGCATATGACAGAGGCAGAGTACATACATATGTAAATATGTATGCATGCACATATATACATATCTATTATTTCATATTTATATTTGTAATTGTTAATGAATTAAAAATATTAACTATGACAGTAACCTTGCTTTAACTGCTCCTTTAACAGCTCTCATGCATGCATTTTGAAATTCCTGAAAATATTTTGCAATTGAAAATGAGCTTAGAGAATAAAATGTAATATATTTGGACAAAAAAATGTATTTCTGAAATGATAATTCCTATTATGTATTCACTGAATAAACAATACAATAACTAGGCACAATAAAAGTAACATTTGGGGTAAGAATGCATAATCATGGAACAAATACATTCAAAGAGAACTAATGGGAGGAGTTAAGTGGAGAGGGTAACATAACACATTATGTAAGGATATGGGTGGACAGGGCACTTAGAGACAAGACTTAGTTGATAAGAGCACTTTCCAGAGGGTGAGAATTCGATTGTTAACACCCATGTTTGAGTGGCTCAGGGTTGCTGGAAACTCTTCCTCTGAGCGATCTGATGCCTTCTTCTGCCCTTTCACGGACATGCATATGTGGTAAACACACACAGGAACACACATACACTTAAAAACAATTTAAGAAGAAAAAGCAGAAGAGAGGGTTAACTAGGGGTGGAAGGGGGGGAGAGGGCACAAGGATAGTGGGCAAGGAAATGAAGAAGAACAAAGCATAATAATATATGTATGAGAAAATAGAATGAAACTAATTACTAATTCTAAAGAAAAATAATCATTTAAAATCGTAGATAAGCACTAGCATGTCTAAGAACATGGCTCGTTGGTTAAACTGCTTGCAGCCAAAGCCACCAGAGTTCAATCCCCAGAGCCCACAGATAGGTGGAAATAGAGAACCAATTCCATGAAGTTCCCTCTGACCTCCACCCGCATGGTGTGACATGTGCCCCACCCCAACCACTAATAATATTTTTTAATTTAAAATTTAAAAAGTGAGAAAACAAAAGGCAGAACTGTTGCCCTTATCCAGGGCAGAAGTGATATGAATGCAATTGTGGATATATACATACGTTTTGACCAAAGAATATGAGGAGGAATGTGAATCCTACCTTTATCTTGACTAAGGATTGATATCCATTCATTAACCTATTTTTGAGATTTTTTTCAAATACCAGATGCAATAAGGAAAAATTACATTAAAACTAATGTGCTTATCAGTTCTGAGAAAACCCTTTTAGTCTGCTGAATATTCTTTCTGAGAACACTCATTAAACTTACCTTGCAAGGTGATCTAATTAAACCTGGGATTAAATACTTGAAAACTTGGAAGTTAATTCTTCTACAATTTACATGACATGAATTTATCATCTTGACATGAATTAATCTTCACCTCATATGAATGTGTGTAGGTATGTATGAATGTATATGTGTGTGTGTGTGTGTGTGTGTGTGTGTGTGTGTGTGTGTTTGTATCTGTGGTGAATAAACTCTTCTGAAAATTTTTCTTTTTTCATTTATTTTTGATATTTTCCTTATTTACATTTCAAATGTTATCCCCTTTCCCAGTTTATGTTCCAGAAACCCCCTCTCCCATCCCCTCTCCATCCTGTTTCTAAGAAGGTGTTCCCCTACCACCACCTACCACCCACCACCCACCACCCACCACCCACCACCCACCACCCACCACCCACCACCCACCACCTACCACCCACTCCTGCCTCCCTGCCCTGGCAGGGACCAATGTCCTCTACTTCCATATGCATGTACACCATACCCATGAACCACACACAAAGAAAATCTTAAGTAAAAAATATAACTTCCCTTTTGTGTTACTTCCTAGATCTTATATTTCCATTTTTAAAATAATTTAGGCTAATCAAAATTTTAAACAGTTTTTTTTAGTCTGTGAGCATAAAGGATAATTTTAAGAGGAAGGAAATGCACATTGTGGTATGCACTGGTTGTGTTTAAACACTGGCTTGATTGCTTTCTTCAGTAAAGGAACTGTCTTTGAGGCCACTCAGGCATCCCTAATATAAATCTGCGTAAGGAAGGAAAGAGAAAATTATGAGGTGATATTTCCCATGGGTATAGTAGGTGCCCAATCAATTCATGGCGTTAATCATGAGTCTGTTTGATGCCTCTCTTACATCAGGATAGTACTTTATTTGTGAACACCAATAGGTTGGCAGCCTTTTAATAAACTAATTACAATATCGCTACAATATCGCTAAATATTTTTACTAAATTCTTACCTATAAAGCCCAGCTCAACTCAATTCCATCAAAACGTCTTCTTGGATAGGTGTGCTGATCAGCCACATATCATGGAATAACTGAGTTTCACAGTCTTTTAGATCCTTGTCCAAGACTATACCAAAGAGCAAGGTGAAGAATCAAGCATAGATCTGAAATGTTCAGATTCAAGATTCCTCCTGAGGAATCTCTTCTTCCCTTTTTATGTAGCCCCGAGCCACATTCTTTCCAATATTCACTCCCTGTCTTCTCTATAGTCTTTTCCACTTGTCAGTCATCATAAGGGGTTCTATGAATATGCACTGAAGATTAGAATGAGGCTCCTGTGTGTTCTTTATGTACATGTCTGCAATTATAAGCATGTGTCTATATGTGGGTAGGTGTACAGCTTAGTCTAAGTGTATGGGACTGTGTGTATGTATACATTTGCAGGCATAAAACTTCATAATGCATATGTATGTGCATGTGTGTATGTATAGATATATGGGTATATACATATACATTCATAAAACTACATGCATGTATGTTTATGTGTTTGGGTTTATGGACATCTTTACGTCTGTGTACATCTGTATTTATGTTTATCTGTGTATATGGATTATACACATGAGTGGGGAGAACAGAGGTCAACCTCAGATGTTGTCTCTGGTGCTGTTCACCAGGCTTTATGAGGTAGAGTTTCTCTTTAACCTGGAATTCTTCGATTAGGTAAGGCTGCCTAGGAAGTGAGCCACACAGATCTTTCTGTCTCTACCTCTTAAGCTCTGGAATTACAAGAGCCTGCCACCAAGCACAGATTCTTTTCTGGGTTCTGAGAATCAAACTCTGGGCTCATGCTTTCATGGGCAAGTCCTGTACCCTTGTCTACTAATCTATAACCACAGCCCAAAAGAACGAAGTCCTCGGGAGATCCTTTTGAGGCTTTCTTGGCTTCTTTTTTTTCTTCCTTCTTCCTCCAACTTCCCTTCCCCATGAAGTGACAACTGGAGTGAGAAAAGTCTGCATGGTGTCAGAAGGCAGTAAAGTATGGGTCAGAGCTTGCCGACAGCAGGAAGCTCATTTTGTAAGTGGCATGTGTAGAGGAAGAATAAGACAGTTGTGTTGAAGCTATAAAAATGCGACACTTAGTACGTGTTCTAGGGGACCTTCAAGACCTGAACCAGAGCACATGAGAAATACGTCCTTCTAAAATACTCATGCTCTTTGGTATACTCCATTTGCTTTACAATAGAAATCACACCATCCATCTCTAGAGCAGAGGGCAGGCCAATGTTATCAATTACTGCCAGGCCAGTATATATTTACATATGATGGTATCATTCATGAAACATCCATTGTGGGCAGAGATTTCTAACGGGTTTCACATAATGCTTTTATTTTAAGCCCGGATAACAGTGAATTTTCTGATATATAGAGAGAAGTTTTGGGGAAGTTAACAAAACTCTTTGAAGGACACATCTGTGAGGATTAAGGCTATATTCAGACCATGTGAGTCTTTGTAACTGCCAGGAAGAGGAAGGCAGTTTCCCAGAAACCGTTGCGGGACTGAAGAGATGACCTGTCAGTTAGGAGCACCTGCTTCTCTTGCTAAAATCCAGAAATTGGTTGCTTATACACATATCAGGCAGCTTATATCTGTAATTTCAGCTCCTTGAGATCCAACTCCCTCTTCTGGATTTTATGGGCATCTGCACTATTGTGAACATGTTTACACAGACACTAACAGGCACACATTACAAAAGAAAATAAAATATTTTTCTTAAATAAAATAAAATAAAGATAAAGATAAAGATTAAGATAAAGATAAAGATAAAGATAAGATAAAGATAAAGATAAAATAATCCCTACCCATGCATGATCTGAGGCATTTTCAGCTCTAAGAGCTAGTTCAACTAACCTCATGTGGAATGGGCTTTGTTCTTAGGTTCTTTTTTTTTTCTATATTCTATGTTTACATTCCAAAGGCTTTCCCCTTTCCCAGTTCCCACCCACCATAGTTCCCATAGTTCCTCTCCCCCTCCAACTGTTCCCCAATCATTCCCCCTCCCCCCTCGGTTTCTTTACTAAACTGGATGCAATCTTTACAGGCCCAGGGTCCTCTCCTTTCTTCTTCTTGGGAATCATTTGACTTGCTATTTGTGTCTTGTTCTTAGGTTCTTAATAGGGAAAAAGACAATTCTATTGACTAGTCACAGGCAAGGAAAGAGCTACAGCACAATGCCCTAAGCATTGTGACAAGAAAAAGGTTTGTAACTCAGGGTGAGCAGCTGTCCCTAGCCTGGACAGATAATATTAGTCATGAGAACAATATTGAATTTTCCCCTTCGTGTACTTGGTATTTTTATTTTCAACACAAGGATAGGAAGCTGGGATGCTGGCTGCAGCTAGCTTGGCCTTTACTGTTCATCTGCATGTGGTCTGGAAGCTTCTGACACTCGTGTAATGGACCAAAGCTGGCAGAGTGAAGAACTTGGCTCAAAAGGTCTACACATAAGGGCAGACTCGGGAAGGATGTCACTGTGTTTAATATTGGTTGCTTTCCTTCCCAGAGAGTGGAACCGTGGGATAGACATCCAGACACTAAAGATGCTGGAGAGAGAGAGAGATACAGCAAGTAGAGATTATAAATACATCAAGAAACCGGGCAGAGATGGCATTTCATAAAGTCTTCTGAGGGGATTTGGACTCTGATCAAACATTGAAAGCGGCTTCTGAGCACGCTTTATTTTGAAAACAGATTCAAATCGGATGGAAATATTCACATGTAACCCAAAGGATGTCTGTGGGAATAAATGTTCCAAATGTTCTCTCTGGCAATGGTCTTCAAAGAACCAAGAAAAATCCGGAACTGGTTTGAAGTGTTAGATGTTTTTAAATGAGTTAGCATTAGAACCAACCAGTATCCCGCCCCCAGAACTCCCAGAGACTAAACTACCAACCAAAGAGTACGCATGGTAGGACCCATGGCTGCAGCTGCATATGTAACAGAGGATGGATGGCCTTGTTGGGCATCAAAGGAAGGAGAGGCTCTTGGCCCTGAGAAGGCTCGATGCCCCAGTATAGGGGAATACCAGGACAGGAAAGCGGGAGTGGGTGAGTTAGTGAGCAGGAGTGGGCAGTGGGGGATGGGATAGGGTGTTTTTGGAGGGGAACCAGGAAAGGGGATAACATTTGGAATGTAAATAAAAAAATATCGAATAGAAAATAAAAAAATATAAAATATTTGGAAAAAATAAGAAGAGCACTGGCTATGTTTCTTTCAACTCCACCTCTTGGCAAATCAACCCTAACAAAGCATGAGGCAAGCACTCAGAACAGGAGGATATCAGCTACATCTGGACCACATTGGGAAGAATCTGTCCCTTACAAACCATCGCAAAAGCTAACCTATCCTTAGAATGCCATTAGCTTGTTTTCTAAACTGTGTTTAAACCACAGGGTTCTCAGGAGACCTGAGAGCCCAACTCTGTCTCCTGGAGTACACATATTCATATGCTCCATACCCATTCCCATCACCTCTTGGAGATTCACAATGTATAATAAAAAGATATTAAGCACTATGAACACTCTACAACTTAGAACATTATCTAAAACTTTATTTTTCTTGGACTTTAGAGGAGGATGGGGAAATTTAATGTTTTCTTTTTCCTTTCTCTCTCTCTCTCTCTCTCTCTCTCTCTCTCTCTCTCTGTGTGTGTGTGTGTGTGTGTGTGTGTGTGTGTGTTATATGTATGTGAGAGTCACTGAACAAACTCAGGTGTTGGTTCTTGCTATCCTGTTTGAAAATGTTGTTGTTGTTGTTGTTGTTGTTGTTGTTGTTGTTGCTCACTGTTACACACACACCAATTTAGCTGGCCTGTGAGCATTTGAGGAGTCTCCTGTCTCTGCTTCCTATCTCCCCATAGGGTGTTGAGTTTACAAATGAATGCCATGACATCTAGCTTTACCTGGGTTTGGGGAGATTTGATTTATGATTACCAGGCATGTCATTTGGCTACTGAGATATCTTAATTTTTTTTTCTTTTTATTGGATATACTCTTTATTTACATTTCAAATGTTATCCCCTTTCCAAGTCCCCCCCCCTTCCAGGAAAGTTCCTATCCCATCTTCCTTCCTCCTGCTTCTATGAGGGTGTTCCTCCACCCACTCCACTACCACCTCCCCGGCCCTCCATTCCCCTACACTGGAGCATTTATGGAGCCTTTATAAGACCAAGAGCTTCTCCTCCCATTGATGCCTGACAAGCAATCCTCTGCTACATTTGCAGCTGGAGCCATTGTACCCCTTGGTTGATGTCTTAGTCCCTGGGAGTTCTGGGGGAGGGGGGGTCTTATCCCATGTTGTTCAATTAGCCCCATCTATACAGATATTTTTAATTGCTGTGATGAAAAAAATCACAATTCAAGAGACAATGACATTCTTTCTCTACACTATGCACAAACAGTCCTTCTGTGAACCCTAATATAGTCAGTTTTATCTACCAAGCTATTAATCCATTGTTTCCAGACTTCTAAAGTGGCTCACCATAGATAACAGCCAATCTGTTAATGTCAGAGTTCTGCCCCTTCATTGTCTAAGCTGGTGGCTGAATGTGTCTAATTAGTCATCTTGACGTGCCAATGTCCCTTTAGCATTACTGGAGAATGTAAGCAACATTTTCAACTTAGTGTCTACAGATGGCTTGTGGAGCAATCACAAAACCAAGCAGCACTGTCTTAAACTATTCTTCTGTGCGAGTTGACATTTACTCAATCACTTTCATTTTCAGAGCAGTGCCCTCCACAGTCCTAGAATATCCATGTTTTTATTTGCTAGAAGTTCAGGTAATCCCTGGTTATCAGAACTGGCTCATCATTTAAGCATAAAGACTTATTGAGAATAACTTAAAATTCACAGCATTTTAATAAGGAGAAGGAGGAATAAGAGGAGAAAACATAGGGCGAGACTGATAAAGAAAAGAGATTATACAAGAGTCCAAGTGCTGAGGAAATCATAACAGTTTTACCTGCTCAGTAAAAACGTGAAAGACCATTTTTTTTTTATACTGAGCAAGTACACAAAACCCCCAAAGGCCAGAAGGAACCAAGATGGGACCCTCTCTTCCTAAATCCTAAATCATATTCACTCATACTGGGGATTTAAGGAAATATAAACAGACCAGGATTTTTGTCAATGCCTGGAAACAGAAAGTTCCAGCCTATATGAATTCTAAAAATAAACAATAATGTAAAATTGTTAAATATTTAAAAAAACCTTATTTCTGCTTTAACTTTAGTTAAACCTAATCCAGCATCAACCAACCCACTTTTAAAGCTGTTTTCTCATTCCAACTCTGTCTCACTGTTCAGACAGTGTATTAGCAAACCCAATTTTAAAGTTCTGTGTCCCTATTCTAAGCCTTAGTCTGGGGGTGTACTTTATAGAATGGAAGTGGTCCAGATTCAGAAAACCAGAGTAAAAGCCAATTCAACCTAGAACTGAATTTGCTTCGATTTTGCCTCTGACATTCGGAACAAGGCAAGCTTTTCAAGAGTCAAGTTACTATTCCAATTAGACATTAGGTCAACTTAGACCTCCCAATGCTCATAAAAAAAAAGCCATTCAATTTTCATGTCCTGATCTACAGAGCCTGTGCACCTTCTATCTCCTTACTCATCTTCTTTCTCTCCTCTATGCTATTCAAGTGATAAACATTTTTGTTCATCTACAACCTTCACTACAGCATAGTGAATGCAACAGGAAACTCATGTGCCGCTCTGTGTGGAAGCAAGGGGGTATTATTGTACAGTTTCTTTGTTTTGTAGCACGCATTCATTCATGAATCCTATATATGCCAGCGTCATTTAAACACTAATGAACAGTATCCATTACCAAATCACATAATCTTATGTTAATTATAGATTCCTGTCGAGGAGTTTTGGGTGGGTGGAGACCACAGACATTTCCATCAGGTTTCTGGATATCAGTCGATCTGCTAGCTTGGCATCATACCTTCAGGCAGAGGCTACCATTGTCCTTGTTATAAACTAAACGTTGCCCAGATTAAAGGAAACATAAAACTTCACCTGCTGCAATTAGAGATTTCAAACACTATGTTTATCTCTATGGATTGGTTAATAATCTACCAACCATGGCTTAATTAAATCACGTCTCTACTCAAAGCTCAATGTCAGCTTACTTCAAAGCTCTCTAAAAACCCAGTCTAACGACACATGAAATTGCTTTTGAAACTGTGATGTTAAAAGCAAGGTGATATAAGTCTATTTGAAAATTTATATTAGGTTGGGTTTTCTTTTAAGAGAAATTGGCTTTGAACTCATGATGTATCTGAGGATACTATTGAATGACTCACCCTTCTGCCTCCAGCTTATGAGTATGAAAATTATCAACATGTACCACCAATGCCAGATTATGTATAGACCCACATCGAAAATTGCTTCATGAATGTTAGACAAGCACCTTATGATGTGCCCTGAAACCTAGTTCCCAAGGTATGTTGAGGAGTCTCAGAAAAGTAGATTAATTTAGAGCCTCCCAGATTAGATCTAATCCAGTAACTGAGATTGGGTATGAGATCCACTCTTGGTTTCCTCAGGACATTACAAAACCTTGACAACATAAAGTTGGAGTTATTTCCTCGAGTTCTTCTGTACTCAGACCCTGAGTGTATTTGTTGGGATGAAAAGAATGCCCAGTCAGATTAATAGATTCAGAAACACAGACTAGTCCATTTCCAGGGTCCAGACAGACAGTGACCATAAATAGGAGAACATTTCCCCCAGATTAACAGGGACTTTATTGGGAGTGTGACAAAACACAGGTCCTACTGACAAGTTCCAGAAAATTCTTCAGAATAGAGCTAAGAGCTGTTGGTGGCTGTTATTAGTTATTTTTCTCATTGTTTTTGACAAGATATTTAACAAAGGAAACTTAATGAAAGGAGGATTTGTTTTCTCTAAGGATTTAGGGCATAGTCTGTCACACTAGTAACAGCCTGTTAGCAGGAGCCCACGGCAGCTGGTCACACTGTACCTACAATCAGACTTCCCAGAGAAAAATCCAGTTGTACAGTTCACTTCATCCTTTTTATACATTTCAGGATCCCAGCCTATAAACAAATGTTGCCTAACCACATATAGGGTGAGTCTCCCTACTTCTGTTTAACCTCATCTAGAAACCCCTTCACGGAAATACCTGAAGGTTTGTTTCCATGGAGATTCTGGATCATATTAAGTTGATCCTATCAACCACCACAATGATGCAGAAATAAGTATTCAATTATTCCTGGAAAAGTAAAGAGTCTGTTGGTTTTTTTTTTCATGTGAATTTGGGGCAAATTCATGTGACTCGGTGGTTAAAAGCACCTGTTCTTTTAGAGCAAGTTCCTCTGTAAGAACTTGTTCTTACAGAAGACTCAGGTTCATGTCTGATCACCCACATCAGCAGTTTGAAACAACCTGTAACTCCAGCTCCAGGAGCTCTGACACTGTCTTCTGTTTGCTGTATGCATCTGGAAATACATTATTTGCATACCAACATGCAGGTATATATGAAAATAAAAATAAACTTAAAAATAACATATGAATAGAGTGTACAGAAGACACTATGCACTGAATAATGGAAGAGAGGAGCTTTCTAGTTTGTCAGCTCTGGAAGCAGGGCCGGATGCCATGGGCGACATCAGATCCACATTGGCATCTGATGAAATCCAGGAACCCCAAGTCTCAGTACTCCCTTTTTATGACAGAAAGTAATCACACAACACCTTGAAAAACTCTAGTGTGGCTTTCATTGTCTCCGGTAAGTTCTTCTCTGATAAGGCCATTGTAGTTCATTGCAGGCTGTAATTACCTCAAGTGTAGCTGTTCCACTAGTCACTGCCTATTGTCCACAAAAATACCTTGGAGAGTTGTATGGGTATTGGTTAGCCTCTTGTTCTGTTACATTAAAACAAGCGTGCAATTATCTTTTTATTCATGAACGTTTCCTGATACCTCGGTGAAAGTGGCAGCTGAATGCAGAGGTCATTGAACATTTTCAACTATCTGTCTGCTTGAGAAAGAAAGAAAACCTTACAGAATAGGTGTTCACCTAGGTCTCCCCTTTTTTTTCAGAAGCGAACTCACCTCCACTTATCTTTTATCCCTCACCAAATCCAAAATTCTGATGAATGTGGAGAAAGTTAGAAAACCAATACTGGCCCTGTCAGACTCTTGCCATCTTCCAGTTAAGAACGTTTGAGTTTAGATCGACTCTGATGCCTGTGGAATGTTCAATCAATGCTGCTAAAATACCGCTTAGCTCCTCATTCTGCTCTTGAGCCATGATTACTAAACAGCTATCTGAGAAAAGCCAAGGGAGGAAAACCTGAGCTAATGTGTTGTTTAATTGGCTGGTGAGCGCAATAATTTGTTTCATTAACTTGTTTTCACTGCTAAGTTGTCAGTGTGTATTAGAGGAATCAATCTTGTGTGAGCGGATGTCCAGATGTTACAGGGTCTTGTTCACCTGAGGTAGGAAGTCTGAAGTCACTGGAATCTACGTAATTAAGCTGGAGTTTTCTTCTGTAAGGATGCCAAAGTCAAAGTCAGAAGGACACTTACCATTGATCATATAAATTTTAAAGCAGTGGACAATACACACTATGGGAAAATAAACTCTCTGATACCTAAAACACAAGAAAAGAAAGGACACTGAGCAGAATCTCCCTGATATAAATGTTTGCCTAGCATTCCCGGGCCTGTTTTTACTCCATTCTTGCCATAGTTACACCTCTAGGCTATTCTCATTTTACATATGGCAATAGCTGAAAGTGAGCCAGGGAAGATACTGCCAGCATCATCCAGATCAACAAAACTACCCAGAATCCATTGGTCCTGAAAAGCAATAAACAATTCCCCCTTTACCTACCCATTTTATTTATTTATTTATTATTTATTTATTTTTTAGGTAGTTGCTTATCAAGTGATTCACTTGGGCCTCATGATTTTAATTTGTCCTTAAGATTAAATTCATAAAGCTTTTAACTCATCATTACCTGCTTTTATTCTATTTCCATAAGGGGCGGTGGTTTGAAACAGAGGTGCCTGTAAGCTCCTGTAGTTGCACACTTAATCCCTGAGAGTGTTGCTGTTAGAAGAGATAATGGAGCCTTCAGAAGGTGGAACCGTGCTGGAGGCAGCACATCACTGAGATGGTCTTTGAGGGATGGTATCCTCAGGAAGTTCTACTCCTCTCTCCTGCTCTGTTTCCTGTATGCAGAGAAAATGTGATCATGCATCTTCCTGTTCCTGCTGCCATGACGTTCTGCTCATGATGGAATCTAAGCAACCTAAGACAGAATGAAGTCTTTATTAAATTGTCTTTGGTTGTGGTATTTTATTATGGTGGTAGGAATCAATTAATATTGGGGATAAAAATAGATTTAATTAATAATTCAATATATAGTGAATGGGTTGGAATACTTGCTTTTGTTTTGTTGTTTTTGCTTTGTTTTGTGTTTTGTTTTGTTTTTGTTTTAGTTTAATAGCCCTTTCTCAAGACACCATTCCTTTCTCAACTGTCTTTTATAATTCTATAAATAGAAGTGTGTTCTTTTACAAAAGTCTAGGGTTTTTTTTAAATTTTTTTATTTATTGAAAAGGGAAGTAAAAGGAAGTAAAAACACTTTATGATAAAATTAAAGATTTACATGGAAAATATTTCAGATAAACACGTTAAAATTGACAATTTTCATGGAAAATTAAGGAGTAAATTGGTAGACATGTAAAACATTGCTAAATTAATTGAAATATGGGATAGAAACATTTTATGATAGAATAGAAGATTTCCATGGAAAGTATTTCTGATAAAGTTGTAGAAAAATGTAGAAAAACATGTTACAATTGGAGATTATCAGGGAAAATTTTATATAAATATAATAATGGTAGGTATAAAAGGATTCCTAAGTTGATTAAAAGTGGAATTATAAACATTTTCTGACGAACTTGAAGATTTATATGGAAACTATTTCTGATAAAATTGCAGAAATATATAGAAAAACATGTTAAAATTAAAGATTATCATGGAAATTATATAGATTAAATGATAGGCATAAAGATAATTCTAAGTTGATTAAAGGTAGAATTATAAACATTTTCAGATAACATTGAAGATTTACATGGAAAATACTTCTGGTA
The DNA here is from genome assembly GCA_964023405.1 of Apodemus agrarius. NCBI lineage: Eukaryota > Metazoa > Chordata > Mammalia > Rodentia > Muridae > Apodemus > Apodemus agrarius. Next base: position 69,953,944 of record OZ030017.1, on the reverse strand, counting down.
AAAATCAAGAAATAAATAGACAAACATGTTCAAATTGACTATTTCATGGAAAATTTTACATAAAAAATGATTGATGTAAAAACTTTCTAAATTAATTGAAGGTGGAATTAGAAACATTTGTGATAAAATCAAAGATTTACATTGAAAACATTTCTGATAAAATGGAGGAAGTATATAGAAAGACATTAAAATTGAAGATTATCATAAAAATAATGAAAACAAAATGATAGAAATAAAAGAAATTACTAAATTAATTAAAGGGGGAATTGCAAACATTTTCTGATAAAATTCATTAGTCTATGTCTTTTCATTTGGGAGTTGAGTCCATTGTTGTTAAGAGATATTAGGGAATAGTGATTGTTGCTTCCTGTTATTTTTGAAGTTATTTTTATGTTTGTGTGGGTATCTTCTTTTGGGTTTGTTGGAAGATTACTTTCTTGCTTTTTCTAGGGTATAATTTCCCTCCTTGTGTTGGCATTTTCCATCAATTTTCCTTTGTAGGGATGGATTTGTAGACAGATATTGTGCAAATTTGGTTTTATCATGGAATATCTTGGTTTCTCCATCTATGATGATTGAGAGTTTTCCTGGGTATAGTAGCCTGGGCTGACATTTGTGTTCTCTTAGGATCTGTATGAGGTCTGCCCAGGATCTTCTAGCTTTCATCGTCTCTGGTGAGAAATCTGGTGTGATTCTGATAGGTCTGCCTTTATTGGTTACTTGCCCTTTTTCTCTTACTGCTTTTAATATTCATTCTTTGTTTAGTGAATTTGGTGTTTTGATTATTATGTACCGGGAGGATTTTCTGTTCTGGTCCAGTCTGTTTGGTGTTCTGAAGGCTTCTTGTATGTTCATGGGCATCTCTTTCTTTAGATTAGGGAAGGCTTCCTCTACAATTTTGTTGAAGATATTTACTGGGCCCTTAAGATGTAAAACCTCACTCTAATCTATACCTATAACCCTTAGGTTTGGTCTTCTCATTGTGTCCTGGAGTTCCTGGATGTTTTGAGTTACCAGCTTTATGCATTTTGCATTTTTTTTTTTACTTTTGAGTCAGTGTTTTCTATTGTATCTTGAGCACCTGAGGTTTTTCTTCTATCTCTTGTATTCTATGGTTGATGCTTGCATCTATGACTCCTGAATTTTTTCCAAGGTTTTCTATCTCCAGAGATGTTTCACTTTGTGATTTCTTTATTGTTTCTACTTCCACTTTTAGATCCTGGATGATTTTGTTCAGTTCCTTCACTTGATTGTTTGTGCTTTCCTGTCATTCTTTAAGGGACTTTTGTGTTTCTTCATTAAGGGCTTTTGGCTGTTGATCCATGATCTCCTGTATTTCTTTAAGGGATTTTTGTGTTTCCTTTTTAAGGGCTTTTCCCTGTTAACCAATGTTCTCCTGTATTTCTTTAAATGAGTTACTTAAGTATTTCTTCAAGCCCTCTTTCAGCATCATGAGATATGATTTTAAATCCAACTCTTGCTTTTCTGGTGTGTTGGGGTATCCGGGACTTGCTGTGGTGGGAGAACTGGATTCTGATGTTGCCATGTGGCCTTGGTTTCTATTGGTAGGATTCTTGTGCTTGCCTTTTGCCATCTGATGCTAGTTGGTATTGTTGTCTCTGGCTGGAGTTTGTTCCTCCTGTGGCCTGTAAGCCTGTGTCCTTACTCCTCTGAACTCAAAAGTGAATGCACTGCTGGGAGATATCTCTCTCTCCTGGCGAGCTATACACAGAAGACTGGAGTTTCTGGGCTCCCTGATGCAAATGGCAGCAAAAAGACTTCCATCCCAGCTGCTCCACTGATGGTAGGCCCTGTGTGCTCCTAGCTGGTCCCCTCCAGAGAGCGGCTGGATTTTTTTTTAACTTCTTGGTAAAATGGAAGATTGGAAGTTGCTTCTGAGTGACAGATATAAAGAAAAGAGTAGAGATAACAGACCTGATTCTATTCCTAAATGTAGAAAAAAAAAGAGAAAACTATGTAACAGAGCCAAGATCCTCTATAGAAGAGTAGACAGGAAAGGCCACCATACTGCTTGCACAAGAAGGGGTTAAGTGACCTGCCAGTTAGAGTAAGTCTTCACTTGATAGGGCTCTGTAGAGAGGGCAAGTGGAAGAGATGCTGAAACAAAGCTGAAGAGATACAATAAAGGGCTGAGTTTACTGTAATTCTATGCATGGCCTGAGTAGCACTGGCTGGAGGTAGAAACTACAATGGAAATTTTGGACAGGAGCCTAATGCTGAGACTCTCCAACAGCTATAAGAGAGACTCGGCTGAGAGAGACACCCTCCAGTTACTGCCTGAGTGAACAGCATTGTGAGAACTTGAGAAGTTTCCTGAGCCTAATATTTGTGGGAGCAAATATTCCCCTGTAGAAGTCATAGCACACTGAGGGTTTAGGTGACAGCTAAGGTCAATGTTGTAAGTCTCAAGGAAAAGGATAAAACAAAAGCTTAGGAGGCGTCCTACCACCCACTATGCCTAAACCATAGAAGGTCATCCACTGAACACAGAATTGGGAGCATATCAGAGAAGAGGCCATGGATACTTAAGATGGATTCCATTGGATACTCTGTCAGAAAGTGGGATCGTGTACAGACAACTCTCTCGTGAAAGGGGACACAAGAGAGTTGGGGGGGGGGACTCAGTGGGTCCAGAGGTTATTTTGCAAGTATGAGGGCCTAAATTCAGATTCTCAAACTGAGGGATAAGCCTGCCAGATTCATTAAAAGACAGAGACAGATGGTCCCCAGAGTGCCTTGGTTAGCAAGACTAGCCATTCAGCAAGATACTATTCATTTGAGAAACCCAGCTTCAGTAAGTAAAAATGAAGATCAATTAAGGAAAACAACAACAGGTTCAGGCTTACACACACACACACACACACACACACACACACACCTACCTCTGCCTCATGTGGCTTCTACCTCAAGAAGTTAAATATAATTTCATGACCATCCTTTATCTGTAGCTATCCCATAATATTTCAAACCCATATTCTTTCCTTCTGTTTTATTTCTTTTTCTTTTTTCTCTTTTCCCAATTTCTCCCCCTCCTTCTACTTCTTATTTATTAATACCATCTACTCTAAAAATCTATAAAGTACATTTTCCTAATCAATACCCCTGATACCACTGTCTCCAATCCTTATTGAGGACACAAGTGAAGTCCATAAATGTCCCTTCCCGCAAGTTAGTGCCCAAACCACCTTCAAATCATTGTATCAAGAGATTACAGTCCGTGTATCTTCCTAAGTAGTGGGGAACACAGCCTAAGTAAAGATAATTCACCAGGAAGACACCCATAAAATAAGGCATGGAAATCAATTCAGAACCAAGAGAAGAAATTTAGCAAAGTGAATAAAAGAGTCAGGAATCTGGGTGTTAAAAATGATGAGGGAAATTCACTAAGGAAATTGCAACACTGAAAAAGAATCTAGCAGAAATGCTAGAAATGAAATCGTCAACCAAGCAATCAAGCAAAATATACAGTGGAAAGCATCATTCAAGACAAAGAGGGCAGAATAAGGTATTTGGGGAATGGAGGAAAAGCAGAGTAATGTAATACATTCATACCTACATTTAAAAAAAATGGACACCGATGACCAAAACTTCTAAGAACTCTGAAATATGAACAAGAGACAAATTTCTAAGAACACACAGAGTATGAGGAGATAAGAGAAAGTCTGGAACTAAATATAATGTATTCAATAAAATTATAATCTAAATTTCCCTAAAACCAAAGAAAGAGAAAGACATTTAAACAAAAGAGACATTTATAACTTCAAGTAGATGGACAAAGAAATTCTCCACAACATAGCAGAGTCAAGGTGTCAAAAATTTCAAAGAAAGGAAGAAATATTTAAAATTGAAACGGAAAGTGTCAATTCACCTACAAAGGCTGAAATGTCAGAATATTATCATCCCTCTCATCAGCAATACTCAAAGCCAAGAAAGTATGAGACAATGTTTTAAAGCCAAAAATGCAAATGATTGGTAACTAAGATTGCTGTACCCAGCAAAATGATCTCTTACAATATATAGAGAAATAAGAGCATTTCAGGATAATTGATCTAATGTCATTCTTTTCTTGTTGGGAGAAAAATAACCATGAAAAAAAGCAACTTAGGAGAGAAAGGGTTTACTTTAGCTCCCAGGTCCCAGGTATTGTCTATCATTGTTGGGAAGTCAAGGCAGTGAGAACTTGAAACAGTCATATCACATCTTCAGTCAAGAACAGAGAGAAATCAATCAATACAAGTATGTTGACTTATTTGCTTGTGCCCTGTTCAATATCTCTACTTCTAAAAACTTCAGGACCACTGTGAGTTGGTTCTTCTCACAATGGTTAGTTATTGCCTACAGGCAAGCTCACAGACCAGCCAGTTGCAGACAGTAACTCGTTGAGAGTCTCTTCACAGGTGATTCTAGGCTATGTGAAGTTGACAACTTATCACAATAAGCATACACTTAAGCAATTCATCACACTCAAGCCAGTACTGCAGAACTGTTACATGCAGGCAGAGAGCAGTTTCACTCAGGAGAGCAGAGGAAAAAACAAATTTCCTGAGAGAAGGTGGACAAAGGGGAGACAGGAAGGAACACAGCTTACCAGCAAATCCCTCAATGCAAACTGAGGCAGGAAAGCACTGCCAATAATCTCAACCAAGCAGACCAAACCTGTGTGTTCATCTTCCTCTGTCATTTTCTTTCAGGATTTAGGCGTTGAATAGACAGCCTCATGGGTGTCTAATGCAGAATCCCTTTGAATATTGAGAACCATTTATATTTCAAGTCTAGAGGAAGTAGATCAAAAGCTACTTCCGCTAGCTACTCATCATTCCACACACATTTTTTTCCTTCAGCCCTACTTTGTATTTGAATATAGGTTATAAGAAAGTGTTCTTTATGACAATACCCCTCTAATTAACAGTAACTGAGCCAGGTAGCATCTGATTGTGAGAATCTTTCTTTAGAGCTCTGTACTGAAGAATGATAAATGATGAGATTTATTTAATACATATTAGCAAATTAAAGCTGTGATTAAAAATTACACCAGAACCTTGATAATATCCTGGCTAAACACAAGAGGAACAATGTGTTGTGTGGTTAAAGGTCCCAGGTCTCATAAGCAGTTTCCCATCTACCCAAGAGATTGGAGTTCTTAAAGCCTTCGTGTGCTGAAATTAAAAAAAAAAATCAACTCACCTTTCTAAGTCCCTCTGATGGCTTCTGAAACAGTAGTCTAAGAGAAACCTGCCAAAAACTCTCCACAGAGGCTCTGAAGAGCAGGGAGACTTCTATGAACAAAATCGATTCTCTGCATCAGGACTGTGCAGCCACTATCCCGTTGCCTTGCAAGAACAGAGTTCTTATTGATCCACCCACCTCTATCACCCTCACCCTCTACTTTTCTACTTTGTTATTTTTACAGTCTTCAGCAGAGAAGTGATTTTTAAAAGAGAAAAAGCTAAACTTTCTGGAGGTTACCTTGTATTCATCCAGAGACTGACAACATACCAAAATGGGATCATTTGAACACATTAAGTAACAATGAGTCTCAAATTTGAGTGCCCTGAAGAATACTGAAAAATCACCTGCCTGGACATGTGGATATGGAGACCCTTAGGTCCCAGCACTAGAGACTGGGATTCAGGCCCTTCTTCACATACCCTCCACACCTGGGGATTATGATATAGAGTATATTTGAAGGAACAGATGGACAGAGCAGATACACAGAGAGAAACAAGCCAGGCTGAGTAAAAAGATACTGTAAGATTGAAGAGTGTTTTCTGGATATAAATAGATGATAGATTACATATAGACAGATTGATAGATTGATAGATGATAGGTAGATGATAGATAGATAGATACATACATACATACATGCTTGCATAGATACATATGTACACACATATATACATGAATGCATACATAGGGACACAGATGCATAACTAACTTTCACTACTTTTAGACATAAATGCCAATAAATATGAGAATACCATAGTGATATTCTCTATAGAAAAAAAAGTGAAGCCTGGTGTGCATCAGCAGGCTCTTAGTAAACATCATGAGCTACCCTCATTCATTCAATAACTATTTTCAAAGCTATCAATTTTTAAAGATTTATTTTAAGTATGAGTGTTTGCATGCATGTAACATGTGCATCACGTGTGTGTGCTTGATGCCCACAGAAGCCACTGTATCCTTTGGAACTACTTAACGAATGGTTATGAGCTTCCACGTCATGGCTGGGAACTGAACTTAGATCCTCTGCATTAGCATCAGGTACTGAGTCATCTCTTCTGCCCTCAATAATTATGTGTTAAATTAGTATATTCAAGTAAATCTGGCCTTGTAGGATATAGTGATGAAATAAAAACATGACAGTGTAATAGAGAGTCCAAAAAAGAGACCACTGTGCTTGTGACTAAATGGTACTACCTGGGTGATCTCACTTCTTTAGTACACTATAACATGAGCAAATCCAATTCTTCAGCAAGCATGATCTATGTCACTGGGGACACTCTTTCTGAATGTTCAATAGATTTTTTGTCCCCTGTATTAAGTTCAGGTCCTTTGATTTTACCAGATGTCTTCAAGCCAAAACTGCTTGAATACTCTGAAGCTGTTGGACCATGGAAGACAATTCTTCAACACTACCCAGAAGTTAGTTTCAAGGGTCTGATGTAGAGGACTCACTTCAGAGTTTAAAGCCCATCTGGAGACCAAAATCTACCATAACTCACAAAGAAAAGGTCCACGACTACAGCTTTCAATCTTGAAACTCTTAGAAGTGGAGATATAGCTATTCAGCAGGAGGGTTTTCTTGCATCAAAGTTAAAATCATATCTCAGAACCGAGCATACTACTTACTTTTAGTGTCTTTCCTTAGTGTGACCTTAAAAGGACAAAATGCATGGTGGTGCATCATGCTCTTTTGAGATTTGAAGCTTGGGATTTGGGGTGTCTTCTTTAAGTATTTTTACCATGCATTGGAACCCTTCTACTCTCAGGTACCTTAGGCACCATGGATAACATGCACCATCAAGAACTTACTCTATCACCTATAACAGGATGCACAATGCAAAGTTTAATCATTGTTAGTATAAAAAAAAAGACACTGGGGAGATCCCCGTCTCATGTGTCTGAAGAGGGTGACAATGCACTCACATACATAAATTTCTAAAGAGAGAGAGCGAGAGAGAAGTTCAGGAACTGCATGGGCTAGAGGGATTGTCCGGGAGCTTATCACTACAGCACAACTTCTTCAGAAGAATGAAGTGTCATTTTACGTTCCTTGTTCTGTTTATGTTAGGTGTTATAATTTTATTAGTACTATTTTTATTTATGTATACATATGTCTGCTTGGAATTGTAGGTATGTATGTGCTGGTACTCATAGAAGCCATAAAATGAAGTCAGGTGTCCTGGAGCTGGAGTTATAGGCAGCCTTGGCCCACCCAACATGAATGTTGGGAGCTGAGCTCAGGTCTTATGTAATAGCGCTGTTCTCTTAACCAGGGAGTCCACTCTCAATACCCAGCTGTTAATACTCTTAATATAGATTTTCACTTTAAAAATAATTATTAAAGAACCAAAAGACTTTCAAAACCACATATAATTCAATTAGGCTTTAGTTTAGGTAAATAACTATATACACATGAATATATATACATATATATCTATATATGTATATACATACATATATATATATGTATGTATATATGTATATATATTCATTTGTATGCTTAAAATATTTATACATACATTTACCAACTAAATGTCAGTAGTCATATGCATTTGGATGCTCTGTTTTTAAATCAACAACAAATGATAGCATCTTTATACATTTCAAGAAGTATAGTAATACTGCTATATTGCATGGTAGGTCACCACAGCTCCCGTAGATTCATGAGTGTGCCCCTAACTCATGTCTTGAAGACAGCAAGCATTACACACCATTCCTTCCTGCCCCCCAGCCCACACATTCTTTTTGTCTCTTCTTCCACAATGTTCCTTAAGCATGATTTGAAGGTGGAGTTAATATAGATGTACTATTTAAGGCTGAGCACTCAGTCTCTTATTTTCAGAAATTTGACCAATTATGCATTTCTTCATGAATGCTGTACACCAGAGAAAGAAAATATCAATATCCTGTGTTGTTTTGAATACCTGTGGGGCCTCTCTGCTAATAACCACCATTCCATTGCTTGTACTGCGATTTTTATTTGATGACCCATGTCTTCTGGGAGAAGCACCATCCACCCACTCAAGGTAATTTTGCTAGAATATTTTTAATGCTAAAATTTGAAATTAGCTAAGTAGTTGTTTCCACAGGACTTTTCCACGCACCCTTAGTTTTGGTTAACTCAGCTGCCACCATCTTCCTCTACCTCAAGCCTTTCTTCATCCCAGATTAATCTTTTAACTCTCAGAGATTTGCTCTCTTCTTTCACTTCACATGTATTGTACTGACCCTCCAATTATGCTTTATGTTGGCTATGAGGATAGAATCTTTCCATATAACTTTTATTATACCCTCTTTTGGGTGTCTCTTGTGTCTACCCTCTGGTCATCACACTTATTTTGTTTGTTTGTTTGTTTTTATTTTGTCCTTGAATGAACTCTGGTTCTCAGTTAGAAACAAGAATATATCTAGAACTATGTGTGGGTAGTCTGTCTAGACCACATGCAAAAGACTACTAGATAAAGAAGAGGACCATAGCTAGCCAAAACCAACTACCTAGCAGACAATTCACACTGCCCAGGGAATGACTCACAATTATTTGTACTGTTTCCAAGACCAGTGCCTTCCTCACTTCCAACCTCTGTGGGCAGAAGATAGTACTGAGTCATTCTGTGAGTTGCAATGGCTTATGACAAGATACAGTTGCTATGGTGATGGGGAAGTACCAACTAAGATAGAAATGCACAGAAGCACTGTGTTATTAAAGCAGACCCAACTAGAAGTGACTTTGTACCAACTTGCTTTTTTAAGTAAGCATAGCTTTCAGTTAGACTCTGTCCACAGCATTAGAATGTATCACACAGCTGATGAAATCTAAAAACAGGCTTGTTTTTTCCTTTATGTATTAGGAATGTCTCTCTCTCTCTCTCTCTCAACTAAATTTTCTTGACATTTTGAAGGAAGTGACTAGAAATTGGGTAAGATTTTTAAGACAAAAATATGCCTGACAGCTGCTTTGTATATGTTTCTGGCTAAGACTCTTTAAGACACTGTGGGATGAACACTGTGCTAGGAAGGACTTTGAATCTAGTGTAAGACAGTTCTAGAACAATGGCTTTCTCCATCTTTCTCATGCAATCCACCTGAAAATGCCTATCTAAGGAAGCCCAGAAGCAGTAGCATAAGTTGCTAAATGGCTACTTGTGCCCTTGAGTAGACTCTTAGAAAATGTCTTTTAGATGGCAACCATAAAATCTACTCTGGTCTTTTGTGGAATTAACCTTCTGTTATCCAGAGATCTTTCCTCAGAGATCTCTGAAAGTCTCACTTCATTTCCTCTCTGTCTCTCTCTGTCTCTCCGTGTGTGTGTGTGTGTGTGTGTGTGTGTGTGTGTTTGTGTGTGTGTGTTTGTGTGTGTGTGTTTGTGTGTGTGTGTGTGTGTGTGTGTGTGTGTGTGCACATGTGCACATATGCACTGGCTAGTCAGTGAGATCCCAGGATCTATCTATGCCTCTCAACACTGGACTAAAGGTGAGCTCTGCTGTTTCCAGCTTTTGTGTGTATTCTGGAGATAAAACTTATGTTCCTATACATTCATATGATTACAGAGAAAACACTTTGCCTACTGAGGCATCTCCCCAACTGCCATTTGTACTGGTCTCAAAAGATGAAGTAATGGAGAAGATGATATAAAGTACATTAGAAACAATGAGTAGTGCTTCTGGTTGTGTTTGATTCCCCAGGGATTTAGCTTCTTGCAAATAGAGATGAAAGTTGCTCTGATTCCCCTTCAAAATACTTCCAATAAGCAAGTGGTCTCTGGACAGAACCAGAAAATGATCTAAATTGCTTAGAGTTAAGCTCCCTTATGTGACTGTTTTCATTGTCTTCAGTGTAGAATCACCCGGGTAGGGCCTCTGAAAATATCAATTGATTGATATTTTCAATGATTATCTTAACCACCTTAATTAATGTAGGAAGACCTGCCTACTATGAATGGCACCATTTTCTGGGCTTGGAATCCTGGATGTTGTAAGAATGAGCTACAGAGCTGAGTACTGGCCTGCACACACAAATCCATTAGTCTGCACTTGACTATAAATGCAATGTGAGCAGTTTTCTCCAGCTCTTTCTGGTGTAACCACCCTTCCATGATGGACTTTTACCTGGAATTGTGAGCAGGAGAAACAGTTGGAATCCTCCCTTAATTTGCTTTTCTTAGAATAATTTATCACTGCAAAAGAAGTGAAGCTACTTGCATTTCTACTTCAGCCAGGAGGTCAGAAGAAATGGTGGCATTACTCCTATGGCTAGCAGTATTATAATAATAATAATAATAATAATAATAATAATAATAATAATAATAAAGATTATTTATCAATTACCATGGTGTGCTATGCACTGTCCAAACCTATTGTGGGGTTGTGAAATGATAATGTAAGTTTTATGTTTGTGCATGTATATAGCATCCACAGAGACCAGAAAAAAAAAATTGGATACCATGGAGTTAGAATTATATACAGATGGTTATGAGCTTTGAACTGCCCAATATGAGTGCAAGGAATTGAACTTGAATCCTATTCAAGAGCACCAAGCATTATGAACTACTGATCCATATCTCTAGCCCCAGTAATATGATTCTTGAGTGCTAAAGATGAATCTCAATCATCTTACCTTTCCACTTCTCTCCGACTTTCCTGTTTATTTAACAAATAACTATAAGCTAAGAAGCTACCTAAGGAGCTGGGAAAGGCTCAGTGGGTAAAGTGCTTGCCTGCTCTGTGCAAGGCTGAAGACCCAAGTTTCAACCTCCATTCTTTATGTAAAGTGGAACACAGGAGCTTGCACTTATATTCCCATCACTCCCACAATTTAATGGTAGGATATAGAAGATCCCAGGAAGTTCACAGGGCAGCTAGCCTGGAATATGTATAGGCAAAAGAGAGATTTTTGTCTTAAACAAGGTAAAAGGTAAGACCAGGCATCCTGAGGCTTTCTTAAGGACTCTGTACCTGCATCATGTCATTTATACATTCATACTAATCCTTACAAACATGCACACAGCTACACATAGAAACACTTCATATATACACAGAGAAAGACAGATTCAAACAGATAGATTTAAAAACAAAACTCATCATGACTCTGAAAAATGATAATTAGTAGTAAATGACCCAAACAGTTATCCATAGAAAGCAAGACCAGTACAAATGCAATACATATAGTGCAGCTAGTTTTTTGCACATGTAAAAGAATTGGCAAATAAAGAAGAATTTATTAAGGAAAATTAGTTTTCACTCTCTATAAATAAGATGCTCTGGTTTATGTCTCTGTGGGAGGAAGAAAATAAAAATAGAACATATGCTCATCTAAAGGAACTCAGGATTTAATTCAAAAATAAAACAAAACAAAAGAAAGAATGTTTGTTACATATAGTTTGATAAACAAATTGGGAAATTGCCTACACGCTCAATGAGCAGCTTCATCACATGGACATTATTAGATCACAAAACACCCACAGAAAAGACCTGAGGGAGATGACTCAGTAAGTAAAGTGTTTGCCATGCAAACATGGGCACTTAAGTTGCATTCTGAGGTCTAAAAGTCCTGGCATGGTAGCATGCAGTTGTCATTCTCTGGAGCTCACATACTAGCCAGTCTAGGAAATGTTGATGGGGCCATGTTCCCAGTGAATGGTCTATCTCAAAAACAAAACAAAACAAAACAAAAAACCAATAAAATAAACAAGATGGAAAACTTCTAAGGAAAATCACTAGAGAGCATATCCTGGCCTCTGTGAGCATGTCCACCTATGTAGACATGAACATACGCAAAGAACAATGGAGAAGGTGAGAAGGAGATGTTATCAATATAGCCCTTCTTACCTCCCTCCCCTAAATGAAATGCTTCAAGGGCCAGCTAGCTGGGCATACCCAGTAGCAAACAAGATGGGATCCATGCTAAAAAAAATACCATAAAAAGATGTAAAAGTTAGCATCCTAATACATAGCTGTAGCAATTCCATATGATAGAAATAGATGAGGTTTTCAAGAGATTTTTTAACTGCCTGACAAGCTTACACTTGTCATTTAGAGCATTAAATGTTGGGGAAAGTCTGAGGACAGGCTTAGTGTTAGCATTCACCCAGAATGGAAAACTAGAGACAGACCGAGGGACCATAGCACTGGTTAGTGGAATTTGATTTGGGCCATCATTTTTCATCAGGCCTATTCAAGTTCCATGTGGTATCGTTATCTAGGTACATCAAAAATAATACAGGAGGAGTTGGCTTCTGAGTGAGATGGGTTAGGGGAGAAATATACTTCTCTGAAGCCTCACAACCTGATATTGATAAACTGGGATCTACATGGTAGGAAGAGGGGAAAGATAGCCTGCAAATGTGTCTACTGGTCTTTACACAGGTGCCCTGGCATATACCTGCATATATTGTTACACACACACACACACACACACACACACACACACACACACACAGAACTAAAAATATAATATTAAATATAGACAAGCTCCTCTTTAGCATCCAAAGTTCTAAAGAGAAAGGTGGGGAAGAGTCAAATCAATAAAAACCAATTCAAGAAGCAACTTTGTAGACAGTGGGAATAGTTCTACCTCATTAACTTAGTATTTTTTAAACTTCACTATTTATTTAAGTCTTCATAGAAGTATATATAGTATGTTGAGTCCATTCAACTTCCTATTCTGGCTCCTGAGATGCTCTCCCAGAGCCTAACGAATACAGAGGTGGATGCTGACAGCCAACCATTGGACTGAGTACAGGGTCCCCAATGGAGGAATTGGAGAAAGAACTGAAGGAGCTGAAGGGGTTTACAACCCCATAGGAAGAACAATATCAACCAACCAGACCTCTCTCCCAGAGCTTCCTGATACTAAACCACCAACCAAAGAGTAACATGGAAGGACACATGGCTCCAGCTGCATATGTAGCAGAGGATGGCCTTGTAGGACATCAGTGGGAGGAGAGGCACTTGGTCATGTGAAGGCTTGATGTCCCAGTGTAGGGTAATGTCAGGGCATGGAGGCAGGAGTGGGTGGATGGGTGGGTGGTGGAGCACCCTCATAGAAGCAAGGGGAGGGGAGGGGCTAGGGAGCTTTTGGGGGTAGGAACTGGGAAAGAGGATAACATTTGAAATGTAAATTAAGAAAATATCCAATAAAAACAAAAACAACAAAACAGCAAAACAACAAAAACTAAAATAAGGTCATTAACTATGACTACTAAATAAAAATGTTCAAAGTTCTATCATGTAAAGCAATTTTCTCCTCTGATTACCAAACAAATATCTTTTGTTAAATGTTCCTTTTAATTACAAAAAAATTACAAGCTTGGAGAGGGGTTCTGAGGCATGGGTGTTTGGGAGCGGTGAAAAGAAAAGAACGGACTCAAAGATAAATCATGGCTACAAGCTGACAGCCAGTGTTATGCTCAAGACAGCTTTCTGAAGATCACCAGACAGCTCCTTCAGATAGGTCAACTCTTCTAGAACAAAGCTCAGTCTTCTATTTACATATCAATTGAGTCATTTATTCTAGGATTCCTTTGGATCATCCCACAAATCGGCATTCCATGACCCCAGCCCCTTGATTCTTAGAAAGAGATAATAGGAACATTTTTTTCTTAACATTGCATATTACATCAGAGATCTACCTGCCTTTGTAAGCACAGACAATAAGATAGTTGCATTGGATCTGGTTCTGAGATCACCATTCCTACCACTCCTGAGCCTAAACTAGTACTACCCAGGGTGACTTTGAACTTGGGAATCTGCCCACCTATATGAGCACAAATAATAAACCTAACTGGGTGGGATCTTGTCTTGTGAACACCACTCCCCAACCTCTTTATCTTCTTCCTTAATATCTTTCTGAGAAGCTGGTGCATAGTGGAGCTGCCTTTGTTCTTTTAGGTCCATGAAGCCCCTCATATGATGCATATTGCATCCTGACATTTTACATAGTAGAAAAAATATTTATTTATGAACTCATATTCTCAGTGTTCTTTCCCAAGCCTTAAAGGTTATACTGAAGGTCACAGCATTTACCACTTTTGCTAAGGACATAAAGACACCCTCACTTCTCTCTCTGCTTATTATGGAGTCATTAACCTTGGCAGAAAGAACCTTCCCCCAAAGGGAGAACATAAATGTAAAATATACAAACAAGCCTTATACCTAGCAACTGTCAACATTTGTGGAGGCCCACTCCCTGCTAACTCTGTTCCAGTAGTAAAAACCATGTCACATCATCCCTTCTATGACCATGCAGTATTCATCAATTATATTTAATATATAAATTATTTATAATTATATATATTATATATATACTTATATATTAGAGAAAATATATAAATATATATTTATATTGGTACCTCTGCTTGGGTTCCACTTCCAGACTTTCCAAGATGTGTTTGTGTGTGTGTGTGTGTGTGTGTGTGTGTGTTAAGAAAAAAATTGAAGACCCTACAAAACAATTTATTCCCTACTATAGCCTATATATTTTTAGCCAGTCATTTTCAAAGGAAATTTCAAACTACAGTTATCACTGGTAAGAATCTCATGGTGATTTAAAACTAGAACTGTAAGTAAAAAAAATTAATAAAATTATAATCCATTTTATTATTTTTCTTAAGATAAGATATCTTCATGTGACTCTGGCTTCTTGCCAGCTCTTGCACTCAAGTAATATTCCTGTCTCAGACCACTCAGGAGCTTGGACTATAGGTGCTTGCTGCTACTCTGAGCTCCAAGTCCATTTCATTTTTATTTTATTTGCCAAGAAGTATATAATTCTTCAGAGACAAAGAACCCTTAATTTCAATGTTGCTGAAAATGTGGATAATGAATCCTACTAAGGACTAGAATCTTAAACTCAGATGGCTATGAAAGAGGAAGTTGAGTTGAAAATCCCCCATTACTTGGGACTGGACAGATGGCTTAGCAGTTAAGAACCCTTTATGTCAGGAAGCTTATTACCACCTGTAACACTAACTCCAGCTCTAAAGATACAACACCATCTTCTGGCCTCATGGGCACCTGCACACAAAAGATATACTCACACATAGACACATGAACATATTAAAATAAATCTTTAAAAATTATCTGTTACAGAAGCAGCATTCTTTGGGCATACTGAGAGCATAGAATTAGACACTTCTTGGTTATTGCTGGTTTGAAGTATTTGAGGATTTAGTCAATTAGCTCAGACAGACTCCTTCATAGGAAATTCAAAAGTGGTATTCCATCAAGTCCTTAAAATAATACCAAAGGGAAGCCCTGTGCAGAGGAACTTCATTTAAAGGTGTTCATTCCCTTAGTATTCTTGACTTCCAGGTTTTTTAGCATGTCAGTTGGTGTAACCATCCCCCTTTCCCTGTTCTTGCCTCTATTTCCTGGAAAATCTATTTCTCAAGGAGGGGGTGTGCTGCTCCAGCTCTCTTTGACATTGTTACCAAAGATGTTGCAGAAATGTCCAGAGTTATTTCCCTCCCATTAACTTCATTTCCACCATTTATTCTTCCAGAATATATATATATATATATATACATATATATATATATATATATATATGTCATAAGCAAAACCTTACTTTCATTCTTCTGGCAGAAGTTAAATGAGGTAGAGAAGGACAGCTTGGCAATAAATTTGGTGTTTATTTTTCCTTTGAGGACAAAGACTCCTTTGTTTAGTATTATAAAACCTTATAAATACTTCAGTTGGTAAAGGACATGCATGAGGACATGAAGGATGTTCCTCCTAGACCAGCTGGAAAATTCTAGGCATGGTGGCTTGGGATTGTAATCCCGGTGCTTGGGAAGCAGAAATGGGTAGATCCCTGAGGCACAATGGCCAGGCAGCCTAAACTACATGGTAAGTTCCCAACCAGTGAGATAAAAGGTGATGATCCCTTAATGAAAACTACCCAAGATTGCCCTCTGGCCTCTACATGCCTGCACACATGTGGGTGCATACGCATGGACACATGCATACCTGAATACATACTCTTACACACATACACAAAAGAATGCTTTTTAAGGTAAATAAATCCTCATGCATTTGAATACTACCTCATTCATTTGAATCATGCCTGTACCAAGCCTTCCCTTGCCAGAGAGTAAGATCATCATGTCCCAAGATGACAGAATCAAACAGCAGAAGCTCCTGGAATTTTCCAAAGAAAAGTTGCCACCTTTATTGTCTGGCCTCTCTCATGAGGATTCTGTGAGTGTGTCCTTTTTCATTTTTTCCCCTAGAGATACAGATGTGTTAGTTTATTTTGTTCCCCTTGTGTTCTTCCTCAACTTCTGTGGCACTAGAAGCTTCCCTTATATTGTGTGTTCTACTCTTCCACCCTTCCTAGCCCTTCTTCATCTAAATCAGACTCCAGACACTATATTAATGAAGAGGAGAAGGGGGGATTAAGCAATTCACCAGTTGTGAAATGAAATCCCTATTTCCAAGGAACGATTTTAATTTCTCAAATTATCTGAAGTTGCCCGGTAGCACTGTGAAAGGCCCAAAAGAGTTACTTTCAAAGTTATTTGTCCTCTCTGGCACATCTTCCTTTCCCTCGCATCAGCATTCAAGAGACATCTCAAAGTTCTTAGTCAATTTTGCTTTTTTCCCTTTATTTAATTACTAGAATTACAAGGGCTCCATTCCCAACACATTTTCCTGGCCAGTATACATGATTTCAGATACATTAAGGCTAAACAGTCTTTTGTAGAAGAGCCTCGGGGGAAAGAAGCACATCTGCCATTAGTGTTTTAGTAGAAAAATGAATTCTGAGTTCCAAACAACTGATTTCCACATGAGGATTTGGAGAGCCACCCATCAGTGGCTCTCCCCTTTATTTTCTGCTTTCTAACTTGTATTCGCAACAAGGTCATCTAGTACAATGGTTCTAGGAAACACCATAATCAGTCTGCTGAGCAATCTCATAATGTGATGCTACCAAGTTGTACCATGGACAGGTCTGGGCCTCTGCTGCTAATCTGACTTTCTACTCCTCCAAATGGCTGACCTACAAAATGTAGTGTCAAGTCCATCTGGTCCTTAGATTCAGATGTTGGAAAGGTATCTTAGCCTCTTCAAATGTGACAAGGGGGACTACTGTATTGCAGACTTCTGAACAAACCTTTTATTTAAATAAATCGCAAACCAATGGAGCTCAGAATATTGATTCAAAGGATCAAAATCAGAAAGACTGAAATGGTTCAAAAATTAAAAGAGGGATGGAGATTCATAGCTCATTTGGTAAAATGTGGATAGCTGCATAAGTATGAGAACCTGTCTTTCACCCCTGCGTGGAAATAGATAAAATAAGCATAGAGATGTTTATGCTCATGGTAAATATTCACATGACTATTTCCTGGCTCTGTTGAGAGAGTCTAGAAGAACTGGTAGCCATAGAGTGATGAGTATTCCCTGAGCCCAGTTTCAAATATATTTTAAAATACATACTCCAACAGGATTAATTTTTCTATGGGGACATAGTATTGGGAGCTCCTCATGGCCAGAGGATGCCCCTATACTGACATTTATAGGGCAACATGAACTGGACTCAATGGTTTGTTAAAGTAGGAGGAAGGAATGGTGCCTAAAGAGAACTACCCTGGAAATTTTGCAGGAGATTTGGAGAGAAGAATTGAATGGTTGTAGCTTAGATGGATTGTGTGTGTACATGGTATTTTCAAAGATTCAAAAACAATAAATAAATCTTTGTGAAAAAAAGGATAGACATGGGAGAAAACAGTTAATACTTTGACCAAGGCAGAATAAGTCAAATAAGTCTGGGGAATCTTAGTATCAGAATGTAGGAAAATATTGATGATAGACAGATAAATAATAGAGATGGAGATATATAATATTGAAAGTAAGTTTATATATATATTTGTATTTGCATGTATAGTTGTATGTATATACATAAGCATAATATATATTGCATATATCACTGTATTAGATGGCCTTTTTAGGCATGCACATGAAAATGGAGAAATTATGAGGAAGATAGATAAATGATAGATAGATAGAAGATAGATAGATAGATAGATAGATAGATAGATAGATAGATAGATGAGGGAGAGAGAGAAAGAGATAGATGTAGAGGGAGAGAAGAAAATAGGGAAGGACAGTCAGAGAAAAGTAAAAGGAGGAAAAGGCACGCACGGGAGGGGAGAACAACAAGCACGCTGACAGGCTGACAGGACCTAACTAACAAGCACTCCCAGTGAGCTAAACCAGAACAGATTAAGAAATATAATAAGTAAAGTAATAGTGGATTATGATGCAGTTCAAAACAAATATCTGTGACTTTCCCTAGTGGTTGATAAATGAGTGAATGTGCAAATCAATGGAGGAACAGAGAAGAGGTAAATTCAATAACCTGCCTGCCAGCATAGATGGAGGATATTGGCTCAGCACGTCAAAGTTTAGGTTGTGTATAAAAATCTACTGTCAGTGAGGATAGAGAAGGAAGTGAGGAGAAGGAAAACCCTGAGATGTGGACTCCGTCAGAATGTCAAAGATAATGTCACCAGTGATGTCATTCTGGTACTAGACATACAAATTACTCCCAAGGCTTTCCTCCTCAAGACCCATAACCACCATCTAAGGGAAAAGCAACAAGTTAGCAGTCATTCCACAGGCTGGTAAAGGGCATAGCTGGCAAAGCTCTTGTTGATGATGAGTCCAATCCCCAGAACACACATGGTGCAGGGAAGGAACTAACTTCTGCAAGTTGTCTCTAACCGCATGTGTGTTGCAGTGCACACAAGCATGCACACACACACATGCACACACACGTGCACATGCATGCATGCACACACAGACATGCACACATGTACACAGGCACATATGCATCCAAATATACAAAAGTAACAAAAATGTTTAAAAGTGCACAACAGTCATTCTCCAAGATGACCAATCAGTAACTATAAAAGTTGCTGAGATCTACAAATGTTAAGGAGATTCTGGGAAATCTCCACTGCTTAAAGAAGTCCAACAAACAGTAAGTATAATGCAGGAACATGGAGCTCTCCTGGAATCTTAAGAAAGGACACTAGAAAATAAATATTCAAATCCAACAAAGTATGTGATTCAGTGCATAGAAATGTAGCAAAGATGTCAGTTCCGCAGTTGTGACAGATACACCTCAGGAGTGTAAAATATTCACTGGGGTAACTGTTGGGACGCAGGGGACTCCATATTATAGTTAAGCTTGCTTATAAATAAATAACTAGTCCACCATTTGAAAAACATTTAAAAGTGGAGGATATTTCCTTGATAGTCAAGAAAATGTTGTAGCAAAAACACACCTATAGCTTACTTGGTTCATCTTGATTGAATACTTTTCCAGCACATCCTGTGGCAATTTATTCTCAGTCATGGTGAATTTAGATAAACATGCTTGCTTTTGTTTTCTGAGACAGAGACTCACACAACCCTATGGACCTCAAGCACTCATTGAAGTCAAAGATGACACTGAATTGTTCTGTTTGTCTCATCCACCTCCCAAGTGTTAGGGTTACAGAGATGCATCATCATGCCTGATTTATATAGTGCTTGGGGTCAAACCCTGGCCTTAGTGCAAGCTAGACAAATGTTCTTTCAAATGAACTATAGCACTGGTCCCATCATATTTCTTTGCAACTTATTATGAGGTCATCTGTGTAGATGATCCACACCTCATGATTTGACACTTACGATCTCCCATCTTCTCACCAGTCCATCGGTCTCCCCATAGAAGCAGCCGCCCTCTGTCTTGCTTCTTCCCTTCTTTTGGCTAAAAGGCTGAAGCTATCTCCTATGGTGCTCAACAACTTCCACTCATTGTTTCTAATCTATCAATTTATAGTTGAGAAAACTCAGCCCCAGGAAGTTAAAATAATGTACCTAAGATCACAGAAATCCAATCAAAACAGAAAGCTGGTCTTTGTCTCACCTTGAGCATTTTCTCTATACCATTGAGAATCCTCATTTTGTCTGTTTTAAATCATTCTAAATCCATTTTCTACAACATTGTAATAAATCTGTGAATACCTACCCTTCTTCTTCCATTACACATTTATAAGTATGTTTGTGTGTGAGTATTTGCACATTAGTGCAGGAATTTTGATGCCAGAAGAAGGTATTAGATAACTAAAAACTGGAGTTGCAGGTAGTTGTGACCCACTTGACTTGGTTGCAAGTGTACTGAACTTGGGTATTCTGGAAGAGCAGAAAATGCTTTTAGTCTCTGTACCATCTTTCCAACTCCATACCTGACTTGAAAAAGATTTGACGTATCATTGGGAGTTAAGTGGGTGGGGGAAACAGATTGATACAGGAATGCCTATAACTAAATCCTCATTGAAAGTAACCATGAAAACTGCAATGAAGGTGATTGAAATTAGATGTCTCTAGTAAATCTATGAGGCCAGAAGACAGTTAGCTTATGTTAGTTACATATCTTCCTGTACAAACAAATGGCTGACAAAAGCAACGTAAGGAAAATGGGTTTGTTTGGGTGTTTGTTTTGGCTTATAATTTGAGGATTGCCATTGTGGGGAGGACACAATGGCATGAGAATGAGGCAACTGGGCGCATTGCATCTGCTGTCAGGAGGCAGAAATTAGTGGATGCTCTCCCTCAGTTTATTTTCTCTTCTTTGTCACTCCAACGTACTCTATGAAAGGGTGCCACCCACATGTAGGCTAAATCTTCTCACCTTAACTAATCTAATCCAGAATGTTTCTCACGGATGTACCCAGAGAGACTGTTTCCACGGCAATTCTAGATCCTGTCAAATTGTCCATCAACATGAAACATAGAGGTATCTTTCTCAATTCCTCCTTTCTACAAAGATACTCAGAATGGGCCGTTGCTAAATATGTCCCAGCTACTCATCAGGCACTGGGTGCATTGGAGGATCTAGGCATCAACAGTCCTCTTAAGAGAAGCAAACAGCGATGGTCACTGAGAATTTAAGGGCACTGGCAACCTAGGGACCAAGAGATGAGCAGACAGACTTCTCCACCTCACTAGTGTTGACTTGCCAGAAATTGTAAGATGCTCAAATGCTGAAAGAGGACTCAGTCAGCTGTAGCTTCATATTGATGCCTTTAAAGAGATTGAATAAACTCTTTATGTTACAATCTGGCATGAGCTTTTAATATTAACCACTACATATTTTATAGACTGTATTTGTTGCCAAGCACTAAAGCAAACATTAAGATGCTTTTTGCCTTAACTGGAACTATGGATGCTTTTGAACACTGATATAAAAAGCAGCATAAACCACATTATAATCATGAAAATCGTCTGTGTTAAGCTACCATTTGCTATGAAAGTGGCAGTTATTTTTCATCTACAAACAATTATATCTCGATTACTTACTCTCTGTTAGGGAACATTTCATCAAAAAAAATCTCATTTAATTGACATAAAGATGCATTTTCTTTGGAGAGAGACATAATCTCTAATTTGGACTAATTAAAGGACTAGGCATTTCCTATTAGTGAAAGGCTTGTGTCTAATGGAAATATGCGTCTTTATTAGTTTCATGTACATGAAGTCATACAAAATAAACTGCTTACAGTAGGAAGTGAAGGTCCTAAAAATCATTACCTAGAGAGCACAAACCAGTAACAGAGACCCCAGTCACTTGGGGTCTGGGGATGCTCAACCAGAATGTAGAAAGCCCTGGGTCTGAGCCACAGAAATACATAAATCGAAGTGATAAAGGCCTTTTACCCTCAGTATCTACAAGGTTGAGGCAGGAGAATTCAAAACTCTTCATTGTTGATGACATATCAAGTTGAAGTCCAGCCTGGAATACATGAAACATTGTTTCAAAAGGGAAATAATGCAAATTGCTTTACAGGCTTCAAAAACATGGAAGTGAAATCATTTTTTTTTTTACATCTTGCTTTAACCTGTTTGCATTTTGGACTTGCTAAGATTCTTTTCATTCTCAGCGTGCCACTATGCAAGGTTCCTCTGAATCACATCATACTGAAAGTTAGCTGCAGATCTCAGATTAGCATCTTCTATAGGGAGAGTGACTTCAACTTCCAATATGCCAAATAATCTTTAATTATATGTAAAGCACATATAGATTGTAAAATGTCAGTACTACACTGAAATAAGAGAGTTTAAACATAGTTGAGTAGCTACTGGCTAATCATGGATGCAACAGAAGCAAGTCTGTAAAAAAAATTTTTTTGAGTAATGGTCACTGGCAAGTGGTCTATGCCCAGTGGATAGCCCCAGACCCATGAATACATGGACAGCAATAATTTGACACGTTGAGACATAAGTCTGTAAATATATATATATATATATATATATATATATATATGCATAAATGAAGAGAGAGAGGAGATACCCCACTGCATCCTATATATATATATAAAACAAACTAACAAACACATAACACAGCCTCTGTCCCACTTGAGAGGGAAAAGAAAGCAATCACAAGTGGGGATGGAGGGAGGGACCTGGGAGGGAAAGTGGAAGGGAGGGGGGTGTGAGGGGAACCTGATTTGGTATTAGGAGAGGGAAAAGAACTGAAGCCCTGAGGGCCAGCAGAAAAGAATGGAAACAGAGTTGGAGTTTAGGGGGACCCTCCAGAATGCACCAGAGACCTGGGAGGTGAGAGACTCTCAGGAGTCAAAGGGAGGGCCTTAGATGAAACTATGTAGACCTATATGGAACTTATAGAGGCCACCTCCATCAGGAAGACTGCAGGCATAAACTGATGTCAGAAGTCTTTCTGATGGCTCTCCAATTTATGCTTTGAAGCAAGGTGAGTCAATCAAACCAAGAGTTTCCCTGTATGCTTACCTTGCTCTGAGGCTCAGTCTGCAAGGCTGTAATTAAAGGCAGGTTAACACACTTACCTAGAACTTGAGGTGACATTAATTCAGATCCACTTGCTTATGGGGTATGTGCTTTAAATTCTGAGGAATTTATCTCCAGGCTTTCTTCTTTTGAGACAATGTTTCATGTAGCCCAACCTGGCCTTGAGCTTATTATAGGATAACCCTGAACTTCTAGTACACCTTCTTTCACTTTCTGACTGCTGGGATAACAGTCATGTTTATGTGGTTTATGTGGTACTAAAACCTAAGTCAGAGATTCTTACATGCTAGGCAAGTACTCTCACAAATGAAATACACCCCCAGACCATGTTGTTGATTCTGGTTCCACCATGTTAGGAATCCACACCAAGGCTAATCATCACAGTGGTCCTACACTTTCTAGTCTCCAGCACTGGAAGCCAAACCTGTATGTTATTCATTCTCTAATTGATTGACTGATGGCTTTTCAGATAAGGGATCATGTAGTGCAGGCTGGCCTGAATCTCACTGTATAACCAAGGATAAACTTGACATTCTGTTCCTCAGTCCCAATTAAAAAACAGGAGTATCTTGTCTCCTCTATGCTTTAAATCCACATCAAAAATAATGAAATGGTCAAATGCTTATCTCAATCACTATGTTAGTTATACAGTTTTCATAAGATAATTTTCATCCCTAAGGTATCGAAGCAACTTTCCATGACTTATATTCTTCCTTTGCAAAGTTCTCTCTAATTCATCTGGCTAATTTATTTTTTCAGAACTCTTTCTCTTCTGGAATTAACAGTCAAAAGAATGGCAGACATTCCATTATAAACGGGCAGATGGGGTGAGAGATAGCTCAGTGGTTAAGAGCAGTAACTGCCCTTCTTTAAATTTTGTTCCCAGTCCCATAGGAGGAAGCTCAGACTTTTAACTCCAACTCCAGGGAATTAAATACCTTCTTGTGGCATCCATGGGTACCTAGGGCACATACATACATGCTTGTACACACACACACACACACACACACACACACACACACACACCAATTATCTTAAAAATCTGTAAGAAGTCAAATGTTGAGTTTATGATATGGAGAAAAGAAATGATGTTGTGGAATGTCTAAAAAATAGATTATGTTGGCTGATTTTAATTTTTAATTATTTACATTTATTTCTCTTCTTTGTGCATATATGTGTGTGGTCATCTATGCCATGTATGTGTATAGTGTGCATAGGGCAACTATAGGAGTTGATGATTTCTTCCCATTAAGTGATTCCAGGAAACAAATTCAGGTTGTCAGGCTTGGCAGCAAATTTCCCCAGACCTGCACTGCTGAGCCACCTTACCAGCCCTATACTGCTAACTTACTACTCTCAGAATTTGATTCTTTTCAATGTGATTTACCTTAGAACACATTTTATGTAACTTTTCCTGGCTATAGTTATATTTTTAGTAATATATTCACATGAAATTGACAAGGTCTCCTCTAATATGTTGTTTACTTTATCAATGATTATCAAATGCTCCCTAGTCATATGCATGAGGAATGAGCCTTATACTTAAAAGCAATAGGAATGAAAATTAAAATTTATTTAATTTCAGGGTTTTTTGTGTGATTTATTTATTTATGTGTATGTTCATATACAAGCACACACATACGAATGCATGCTTGTTATGCTTGACGTAATGTCAAAAGACAATCTGCCAAAGTCAGTTCTTTCATCCTACCTTGTTGGTCGGGGATCCAACTCAGGTCCTTGGGCATGGAGACTGCATGTACCCACTGAGCCATCTTCTAGGCAGAATCTTTAAAATGCTTTACATAGCTCATAGCATTTAGTCACCATAACTCCACCATAAGTGGAACTCTTACCTCATCTCTCACAAGAAAACAGGAGGCTCAGAAAGGTTTTGGAAAAGCTGCCGAAGATAACATTCTAAATGTGGCAGGCTGGAACGCAAAACCGAGGCCATTTGATTCCAAAGCGCACATGGTTAGCAAGTGTGCAGTATCGATTCTCTAAATAGATGGTTTGCCTTTGGCTGGCAAAATACACATATGTCAAAATTTTCAAGTTCATCTGCTTTTAAGGAAGTGGGAACCGGGGAAGTCATTCCGTGTATTTAAAAGAGTCATTTTCAAAACATGGAATTTTAGATATCACGACAGGCAAGTAGGGCAGCTGTCAGAAGTCTGTTTGTGATTCCCTAGCACTGAGGTGATTTCTCTCTTTTATTAAAATGGATAGAGTTAGAAATACCTGAACTAACATAGAATAAGCAAGTTTCCAAGAAAGATGCTACTCGAATAGAATTTAGACTCTGAAGAACTAGGTGCAATCTGGTAAGGCTTCCCCAGGAAGACAGTCAACAGAGAAAGGCCTCTCCCTGCCTAGAGACAGTCCTGAGAAATGATACTATCCATGTCTGAAGACGGTCAACAGAGGCAGGCCTATCCTTATCTGGGAAGAGCTAACATGTGTGACTTCTCTATGCCTAAACTTGTTCCATCGTAGAGAAATATATGAGAAGGTCTTTTCTATTTAACAGGCCTGGGGACAGCAACTATTTCTTTAGACGTGGTGCGATCACGGGTAGCAAAGAGGACATCTAAGGAGGATGGTGGGAAACATGAGCCATCAGCTTGAGTTCTTTACAAAACTCAGCTGGGATTGAATATGACCTTCAAGTCTTGCAGTCTAAGTGATCGTGCATTAACTGACCTCTCATCTACAAAGTTAGAACAACCTGATCCTACTTTTGATAAGTCGTTCTGGGAGTCAAAGAACATAACAATATGTGTCCATGGTAAGGTTTCTACAGTAGTAATGATCAAATCACAATCATTAGGATGTGCTAGAGGTTATGCACTCTCACATCGGATATTTCTATGAAGTACACTGTCTACAATATCCTACTAGGTTCTTCCCCAAGGCTACCATTACTTGCTCATAAAGTATCAGTTCAAAGTCTCAAACTCATCTATGGGTGAAAGTAAAATGCCACATCTCTTAGGTCCTACAAATATCCTTTGTAACCCTCTTGGTGAATATTCTAAAATCCACAGTTAGCAATAACTGTTTTCATTACCCTTCTCCTTCATTATTAGTGTTAGAAGAGTAGACAAGTGCCACATTTAAAAAAAATTGATTCTTATGTCTTTGTACCGATGTTTGTACAACATATATCCAAATTATTTGATGAAGTTGGGGGAGATAGTGTATTTATAAAGCACTGCCCAGCATGCAGGTCAACCTGAATTTGTATATCCAGAACTCACATTCACAGAAATCTGACATGCTGGCTGTACACCCAGAATCCTAGCACTGGAAAAGGAAGACAGGTGGATTCATGAGGTGATCCACCTCATGACTCCCTAGGCAGCCTGCTTCATTGATCAACTCTGGAATTAATGAGAGACCCTGACTCAAAGAATAAGGTAAAAGGATTTACTAGGCCTTAAAAACCTCACAAAGATAGAAGAAAGAGTGGGTGAGGGAATTAAAAAAAAGCCAGAGGGGAAAGAATGGAGGTAGATTTGGTCAAAACATATAAGCAAGTCTGTATACATGAGTATGCACATACACACATACACGCTACACATCCAAAAGCACACAGAGAAGCATTTTTTCTGATTAATGTATTGATTTTAAAAATATTCTATTGATATGTTGGGAAATAAAAGTCCACAAAGATCTTTTTAGGAAGTAGAATCATATAAGAATTCTGATAGTGAACATAACAGGCAAAGAAAGATCAAAAGTTTCAGACATGAGTTACAGCTGTCCCATGTCTTGGAGGCTTCAGAAGTGGTTTTGTCAGCATAACGCAGGAAAATCCCCCATTGCAGGCTATCAGACCATATGGTACTGTCATAAGAGTGAACACAGCCTACCTCTGCAAAGTCCAAAACAAAACTGTAAGTCACTGGTTCTCAACCTGTGGATCACGATCCTACAGGAGTTGCATATCAGCTGTCTTGTCTACCATGTATTTACATTATGATTCATAACAGCAGCAAAAGTAAGTAACAAGCACAATTGTTTGGTTGGGGGTCAGCACAGCACTAGAAACTGAATTAAGAGATGGCAGCATTAGGAAGGCTGGGAACCACTGCTCTAAGTGAGAACCAGGAAGAGGGGAAGGAAAGTGCCATGAAAACCATCTCCTGCCTGAGTAATGAGACTATTAAACCTAGGGATCCCGGCAGAGCCAAGAGTCTGTTGCTATTGATTTGGTTGGTTGGTTGGTTTTGTCTTTTGTCTGACTCAGAAATCAGGAAAGCTTGATGGGAGGAGACTCACTAGGGGAGAAAAATGACATCTAATATAATCAGGGTACAGCTAAAGATCTTTGTAAGTTTTAAATGAATGTGCAGGGCTGAAGAGAGGGTTTGGTGATTAAAAGTTCTTGCCCTTACCGGAAGACTGGAGTCTGGCTCCCAGCCCCAACATTGGCCAGCTCACAACCACACCTAACTCGAGCTACAGGGGACTCAGCACTCTCTCCTTGACTCTGTGAGCATCCACACAAATCTGCTCACATGTGTACACTGACACAGAGACACAAGTTTAAAAATTAAGTAAATCTTTATAAAAAAAATATTGAGGATCCGGAGAGACTGCTTAGTCATTATCAGCATTTGCTGTTCCTTGAGAACCTAAGTTCTGTTCCCAGCACTCATGGGAGGCAATTCACAACTACCCATAATTTCAGTTCTGTGCAACTGACTCCCTCTTCTGGATATCACACACATGCATTATATACTCACATAGGCACACACGCAAAAAATTTTACCCAGATTTATACAAATATTTAAACTAAGTGTTAAAGTTCAATGTCTGACATTTTCTTCAACTACTCTTCACGTGTAATTAAATTTTTTATTGTTTGAGAATTTCATACATGCATAGAATGTGTATAGAGTAAATCTACCTTCTACCTCCCTTTGTTCCCCTGCAATACCTTCTCTTTTCACACATCCCTTTTCTTTCCCACCTTCTTGTTCATAATGCTCACACCGATGTGGCCTACACTCACACAAATACACGCATAACCATGTTCATAATGCTCCCACATGTGTGGTCTACACTCACACAAATACATGCATAACCATGAGTAAAATCTTTACACAAATGAATTAAGATATTTAAGCTAAATCTTCAAAGTCATCAGGCACTAGTGTGACTTTGTGCATTTTCTATGATAATTCTGCATGATCAAGATGGGCTTCACCAACTTTCTTTCGCAAAAACAAAAGGATAACATCGACTGTATGATCCTCCAGCCTTCTGTTCCTGAGAGCTGGTGTTAAAGGTATGCTGCACCAATGCCAAATGTATGAGGTGCTAGAGATCAAAGCCAGAGCAAGGCATATGTTAGGTATGACATTTAGTTTTTATTACCAGCCTGACATAACAAAGGCTCACTAAATCATGTCAGCCTGTGGGAGTCTGTGGGATAAAGTAGGCTGTGCCATTCCCTGGTCTTCAGTCTTACACTATATACCAGTAGAGCAAGTTAACTGAGCACAAGACATGCATGCACGCATGCCTTTTCTCCTGCTTCAACTTTTATGCCTTCAACTTCCTGTTACCTAAACTTGCCTTGCACTGATGAAGTGCAACCCAGAATAGAGAGCTCAAACCATTCCTGTCTCTTTTACGTGGCTTTTGGTCAGAGTATTTCATCAAGAAAATGGAAATGAAGCTACTCTCTCTACCAATGGTGCTACATCACCTGAACTGCTAAGAAGACATTTTACTGTGTTTGAATATAGTAGAAGCAATGGGTCCTTTGAATTTTTGTCTGTAATTCAGGAGAATTGGGGCCAAGGGAATTTGTGTGTTGATGTCGGCTGTGGAGGTGGTGATTAGACTAGACATGAGTTTGGGAGGTGAATTGGAAAGAAATTGCTGAAGAACAAGGACAGCCTTGCAGGAAAAGAGGAGTGATGTTCCTCTGGCTTTCGCTGAATAAATAAAAAATGGTTGTTCCCATTTAGTGAGGTTAAGGACGTAGGTAGGAAGGGTTAAAAATACTCTTTTGAATATATTGTGTGTGTGCTATCCTGCAGACATTCAGATGATGGTAACAAGTACATTAAGGCATGTGGGGAAAAGGTTCAAGGTTCTGTATGGTAGACCCAAGTACTGCACAACCAGGAGTCAGAAGCCAAAGATTCCAAGAGCTCCAGGATTTGTGGATGCCTTCCCATCAACCTTACTGTTCCACCACTGAACACCATAAAAGGTATTTCTTGTGGGGGTAGGCATGTTTTCCTTTGGTGCATCATTGGTTAGCTATATGCACTCCAGTTATCATGGTTACCACAGTAGGTCTAACCATGGCCTTCAGGTCCCCTGTTCATGCTGGAGGCATTTGGATATTTAAATGCTTCTGAAGTTCTAAAGACTCAAACGTCCAGCAAGAATCCAGAAGTCACTAGGTTAGGCACCTTTGTGTTCCCCAAAGAGAAAAGACTTCTGTGCAATAGAAAAGAGAAAATAGACTGAACAATCAATTGGGCAGAAAGTCACTTAGAATAAAAGATGGCATTTCATCTGTTCCTGCCTTTTGCTTAGAAGTGGTGGAGTTTTGACTGTGAGGCACTCAGCAACTGGAGTATGTCATCCCTTATGGAACTGTTGTTATATCTTCATATGAGAGCATTGCCTAGCTTTCCCAATGTCATACATCATATATCTACTGAATCTCATATTATTCTTTGGATCTCTGTAGTGCATACATTTTGTGATCTAGCTACAGACTACTCGGCCTTGCTGATCGTTTCTAACAATCTTCCATATTTATTTGTCTGACTGCCTCCTCTACTTCCTCCATAGGCACAGGTGTGTGTTACTAAGCACTTTATAAGGAATCATTGAAGGACTTCATCAAAGCCAATAGGAGTCTAGCAAAAACATATGAGATGTCCTCTTAAAATGAACGCAAGGTGAAACCTTTCTACTTGACCATAGGACACTACCAATCTACCTGTTAATCGCATGTGTCACCAATAGCAGTTGCTTAAAGAAGAGACATGGACTTGGCAATTCCTGACAGGGACAGAAATGCTTGCCTTAGACCCTTGTTTTATTTCCATCATAGCTTAAACCTGTCATGGTGGCATATACCTTTAAACCCTGCAAACAGAAAGTAGAGGCAGGAGGATTATAAGTTCAAACTCATCCTCAGCTACAAAGAAAATTCAGGTCCAAACTGTACTGATTATAATTCAATGAAGAAAGAAAGAGAGACAAAAGAAAGAATAAAGGAAGGAAGGAAGGAAGGAAGGAAGGAAGGAAGGAAGGAAAGGGGAAGGAAGAAAGGAAGGAAGGAAGGAAGGAAAGAAGGAAGGAAGGAAGGAAGGAAGGAAGGAAGGAAGGAAGGAAGGAAGGGGGAAGGAAGGAAGGGAGGGAAAGGGAAGGAAGGAAAAGGAAGACTATAAGTTGAAGGAGTTTTACCACAAGGTCATAACAAATAGTACCAAACTGTCTCTGAGGTCAAATTGTAATTTTTAAAATCATTTTTACCAAGCACTTGGAATATTAGATCATTTTTATGCTTCCAGCCAACATCTCAATTAATAAGATCTACTTTTTCATAGCTCACCCCAGACCTCAAAAGACTATGATCATTTTAAAAGAGACAATGGGGTGAAAAAATAAATCCTGATGGCCATCATACACCCCAAGACTATGTAAATATGTAACAGTGCAGTTTCTACCTAAAAGGCGGGGTGGGAAAGTGTACAATTCCAGTTTTCCTTTCTACTCATATGCTTAGCTGAAAAAAAATGAGCATGAACAAGGAGGATCCCAAGTGAGATATTTTTCAGCGATCCCACTCCCTGAGTTAGACCCTACGACCCTATGGCGGAAGGAGATAACCTACATCTTGGTGGTTTATACTTGTACCATGTCATGTGTGCAACCCTCCCCCAAATAAGTCAAAATGTAATTTATAAACATTTTTTATCTTAAAAATGAGATGTGGACTATAATATCTCTTAGAAACATTTAAACCTCATAATTATAGAATCTCTGACATAAGGTATTCTTTTAGACTTTCCTTTGTCCTCTGATGTTCACTATTGAGGGATACCCTGGGAATTGATCCTGTAGAAAATCTCACAGGGGCCGGGAAAATGGCTCAGAGGCTAAGTGCACCTGCTACACAAGCATTAGGATTACCGCTCAAAATCTCCAGCACCCATATGAAAAGCTGGGCAAAGCTAATGCTGTGGGGATCACACACAGGAGGGTGTCTGGGGCTGGCTGCAGTCAGCAAGGCTCCAGGCTCACTGTGGAACTCTCCCTCAATGGATAAGTCAGAGAGTGGTATAACAGGACACCCATTGTTCTCTTCAGGCTTCCACAGGTTTATATGAGTACCCATACATATGAGTGGACATACATACACATGCATATACATATCACAACATACACATACACTAAACACACAAACACACATACACACACTAACATATAGTTTATGTAATCTGGAGCTAGAAGCAAAGATGTTAGCCTTTCTTTTATTTCAATAATTTTACCCTTCTGAATAAGTACATATAAGGTCTCTCGTTTGATTTCCCATAATCAGATAGGATATGTGTGTATGTATATGTGTGTGTTGTTGTTATTGCTGTTTTTCTGTATAGATATAGATGAGCATGCAACCCAGTGTACTTGTGGAGGTTAGAGAACAACTTTGGTGGAGGCTGTGTCTCTTGTTCACTGTTCTGCATAGCAGGATACCTGGCTTGTGGATTCTCTTGTCTCTGCCTCTTCATCTCACCAAAGGATCCTGGGACTACAGAACTGTGCTAGAGTGCCCAGCCCTGTGGGTCTTCTAGGTATCCAGGCTTTCACAGCAAGCAGTTAACTACTGAATCATTAATCTCTCCAGCCCAAACATTACCCTTTTCCACCTATATATTCACCCTATACCTATATATTTACTATGCTTATATCTAATGGGACTGACTAGTAGAGATCACTCATGTGTCTGTATCTATTAATGAGTGACAAACCAGAAAAGGATGTCCCAGATGATAACTGTCTATATTCCTCCCACAAAATTAAAGAGGAAATTTTAGTTCAATTAAATGATTAGAATTAGTATTTTTAAAAGATTAATGTGTTAAAAAAATTCTACTCAACCAAAGTCCTTAAAGGCCAGCTATTAGGAAAGAGCACTGGGGAATGTGGGTGGTACCCGTCTATTCTAGCTAATGAACAAATTTTTGTTCCAATTAAAATTTACCTACAGTGACATTTGTCTAGCTAAAACATTTCACATGTGGCTGATCCTGGAAGATGAACCAGGAATCTTCACTGTGAATTGGAAAGATATTAATCTCAGGGACACCTCCAGATTCACAGAGATGGACCTAGAATTGGTAGAATCAGCATCTGGCCTTTTTCCTATGTGCCCTTAAATTTAATTTGCAAGTACAGTCAACTTGAACTCTGGGTTCTTATTATGTGTTGAGAGCTTCATTTCCTACACCTCCTATGTATTCTACTCTGCAGTCTAGCCTGTCTGAACTATTATCTGCTTTAATGATGACTGGCTTTATTCCTTCCTTCTCTTTTACTCACTTCTCTGTTTCTGTGATATTTTCCCCATATTTACCCATCTAAGTCTTATTTAGAATATCAGGCCTCGCAATACCTTCCTCCATCAAGAGCTACTATTATTTATCTACTTGGCACTTGACAGAAATACTGAAAACTACTGTTAGATCCTCAAATGTGTTTAAGATCAACAAGAACCCTCTAATCACACAGAATTCCCCTTCACCAAACACATTCTCTAAGCAGCTGAAACAGGGAAAACTAAATCATGCCTCCATCACTCAGAATGATGGGCATACTGGCCTGCTGCAAGAGGAAGCTTCTGATTTTGTCCATTACTCTATTATTACATTTTCAAGAGGTTATGTATACATACATTTATACACACACATGCATACCTGTATATACACATATGTACATACATACATGTATGTTTAAATACATATATGTGTGTATGTATGTGTATATATATATGTATATGTAATCTTGTCAAGCTATCTTTCTTTGATCAGAAATGTCTACAGTAAGTGCAGTTTCTCTGCCCTCATTCTATCATTATCTCAAAAAAGTTATTTAAGTAAAGAGCTCATCTATTAAAGACAGTAAGTACTTTCATGCTATTTGCTTTCCATTAAAATAAAGTTGAATCCATTTTTCTTAGGGCAAAATTCTGAAAACCAGAGTTATGCAAAGTGGTGTTTTTCCATCTAGCAGCAATGTTTCATTTTAGAAATTAAGGTTTTCTAACGAGAAAGCCTGACCAAAGTGTGAGAGCCAATGCTCCCCTTCCCCCCCCCTGCAATGCCCAATTCATTAAAATCAGCAGCAACATGCTTAACCCAGGTTTCAAGGCAGCCAGCAGGGATCTGTCTCCTTCTGATTCGAGACTTTCCTCTTCACTAAAAGAGAAAGATGTTCAAGATGCAAGCTGTATTGTTGATGTACTGAAACTCCTCACCCTAGAGTACAATTAGCATGCCTGTCATCATAAGCTGGGAGACATAAAGTCATAATTTTTTCAGATGTTTTCTACAATGTGCAAGCAATTCTGTTTAGGCCAAGGAGGGCTTAGTATGATTTAGAAATCAAGTGTTAAACTCAGTTACTTGGGAAGACAAAATAGTTTATACTATTCTTGCCTGAAAATTAACTGAGCACTGGCAGTGGTTGGGATGGATGTTAAGATTAAGAAAAGTAAAATATAAGGATTTCCATTGAGTCTAATAAGAGCTAGTGGAGATGCTTATATTGATATATAATTACAGCTAAGAATATCCACTGTTCCTTAGGAGATATAGAAGATCATGTTAGAACAGATGATTATCTAAATATCTAGGTGTCTGACTAAGGTAGTCTGAAAACTATCCCTAAGAAAATTCCTTAGGAGACTTTAATAATGAGCTATTAGCACTTGATGGTTTCTGAGATAAGAAGGTCACTTTCCTTTGTAGGTTGTCAGGTAGTGGATGACCTAAGATAACCTGGATGGTTACCAGGTAGTGGATGACCTAAGACCCATGACCAGCTAGGTAACACAAATTGCACCCAGTTGATTAGGTAAATAAATAGAACATGAAGTTTGAAGGGAAATGTGCTGGGAAATTCTGTGGGCAGATTTATTGCAGAAGTTGTGGGTGGATATGATTAAGATACATCATTTACATGTGTCTGAAATCTTCAAAATGTAAAATTTAAATACCACCAAAATATATAAAAGAAAAAGGGGGGTCGCTTAGAAGACCACATCAGGTTAGCATCAATGGATCCAAGAAAGGGGCTAGAGATGTGGCTCAGTGATTAAGTCACTGACTAAATATTCTTGCAGAGGACCAGAGTTCAATTCCTAGCTTCTACATAGTGTTTCACAATCATCCATACTTCCAGTTTCAGGAGATCCTGCCTTTATGTGACCTTCATGAACAGTAAACATGCACATGATGTTTGTACTAAATGCAGGCAAAATTCTCACCATAAAATAAAATGAATAAATGGGGCAAAGGAAACAAGAAGCATAAAGGGTGAGAGGCCCTATCCATGCCATGATGTAACTTCTCTTGAAAGGAGCCTCGTGTCCAATCTGAGAGCTGACTCATGTACTTAACATCATGGTAATATGGCACTGGGATCAGTTGTGTTTTCTATTTGTTCCTTCTTTAGACACCATTTGAATACACATCCCTACTACCACCCAATTTTTGGTACTAGTCCATGATGAAATTATGCAGCTGTTACTACCGAACTTGAAGATAGTTTTCAGCTCCCTGTAGACTTCAAAATGAGTTTTACCATTATTATAGTTAATAATAATTGCAAATAAAATCCTAGCATTTATGCCGTAAAATTGATTCTCACTCTACACCTCTCTATGAAAACATCAAATGCCTTTAAAATTGCTATTAGAACAAATTATAACACAAAGCACTTACATAGCATTTTTGTTTAGGGAGATAATTTAAGTTTATTGCCTTTATGTTCCATGGAAGAAAAGCCTCAACAGGGTTAATTGTCTTCTCTAAGCTATGTGATTCATTGTGAAATGAAAATTCAACTTAAGGATGTCCATCCAAATTAAAAACTATATAACCTTGTAGTAGGGAATAAGGCTACCATTGCACAGACTATTTTTGTTGCCAGTGAGAAATATAAAATGAATAAACAAAAATATCAAAGTGCTAGCTCAAATTAAAAAGAAATAGGATTGTTCAAAAATTAAATCCCAGGCTGGAAAGATGGCATAATAGTAAAGAATATTTGCCAGAAGATCAGAGTTCAAATCCCAGCAGCCATGATAGATAGCTGGCAGATGCCTATAAATCCAGTACCAGGGGATGTTCTCTTCTGGCCTCCATAGGGTACATAGACACAGTCACAGACAGAGACACACATACACAAAGAGAGCAGGGAAGGGAGGGAGGGAGAGTGAGAGGGAAGGGAAGGGAAGGAGAGAGGGAATTGTTTGTTAACGAAAAGGAAAATGGCTTTTAGTGCATAGTTTATCAACCAGCGAAAATTTAGCTTTACTAATGAGATCACTTTCTGTGTTTGCCTCTGGGATCCTAGGCTTGTCAATGATGATGAACTTTATTCCTTTGGTGTACTGCTGCCAACTCTCATCTGCCCACCTGGCTTGTATCTAAGGCCAAAGAGCTTTCGTGAAGAGGAGGAAGGTCACGGCAATCAAATACACTTTGGCAATGTTTACATGCAGCCAGAAAGAAGAGAGACATTTGTGTTCTTAGGAAAATAGATAGAACTGGAGATCATGTTAAGCAAAATAAGCCAAACTAAGTAAGAGGAGTGTCCAACATTTTCTCTCATACATTGAGTATAGAATAAATTTATGACAGTTGGATTTTACACACATGACCTTGTGTGTAGATTATATGTACACATATATGTCATTAGTTAGGTTTTCATCTGACATCAAAGTAGAACTATGTGGTGGGACAATAGAGTTTAAAGGGGAAAGAAGAATATGAGAGAGTGATGGAGCAGCTAATGTTAACACTACATGTTTTCTCTCATTTGTAATGTTCAAATCTAGATCAGAGTGTTCTGTGTGCACATGTGTTTATGCATACCTGTGTGTACACATAGATATGATGTGTGTATTTATATATAGTGTGTATATGTATGTATATAATGTGTATATGTATGTATGTATCTATACTATGTATATATGTATGTTTATATAGTGTGTATGCATGTATATATATATGTATATAGTGTGTGTATGTGTATGTGCTTGAATGTGCACACATGTGTGCACAGATGTGTGTGCATACTATATTGAAAATAGAAAAGTGTCCACTCTTGGGAGCCTGAGGACTGAGATGGAAGAAAAGATAGAAGAACATAAGAAATTAACAGAGATAGATATGAGTAAAGTACAATAAGACAATGTGTGGAAATACAATAATGAAATCTTAATTTCATAACCTAACTAAAAACAAACTATGTTTTAAAAGAGGGGGAGAAGCCTGCCTACCTTGTCTAATGGTACCCCAAAGTTGCAAAGTGTGATGACAAGACAACTACCAAATATATCAAAATCTATTGAAAGCCAAGAAAAAACATCAATGCAGGCCCTTGAGACATTTGATATGGACTTAAAAGATGGAGGGAGACCCCCCAAACTGTTATTAAATTCTATAAGATGAAGTAGAGCTGATAGGCCTTAAGATTTCTTTAAAATCACATATTCAAAATCTGCTGTATGAAAAGTCTGGTATCAAAATATCCCTGCAAAGAATGAGAACTTGGCCCTCAGAGATCTCATGCCATTAACGATGTGATGTTACATTCTAAAACTTCCACGCTTCCGTGATACCCAAAGATGGTGAGTTTTTACCAGCAGACCATACCCCTATAATGTATTACTGTGAAGACATTTCATTCAATGTTTTTGAAACTTCATTGTGCCTCTGAATCATCTAACAGACTAAAACTCATTCAATACATGCGGCCAGAGCCTGGAGAGGTTTTTATTATTTATCTTTATTTTATATGTGTATTTGTTTGGCTGCATACATGCATGTTCATCACTTGCATTCAGTGCCTATGGAGGTAAGAGGGCTCCTGATTCTCTGGAACTGTCGTTACAGATGGTAATGAGCTGCCATGTGGGTTCTGAGAACCAAACCCAGGTCTTCTTCAAGAACAACCAATGCATCTCAAATGCTGAGCCAATTCGCTAGCCCCTGAGTGGTTTGCTTCCCAGTCCTTATGTGTGTTAATGTTGCATGTGTGAGGATCGGCATTATCTGCCTTGGCTTATTAAGACACCCACAATGACATCTCAGGTATGTTTTTGTTTTTTTATTGTTGTTGAATTTTTTTGTTGGTTTTTAATCACCATCAATGTCTCCAGTAGATATTGGGGAGATGACTCAATGGCTATGTATACCTGCTGCTCTTTCAGAGTTACCTCTTTAGCGTCAGTAGACACCAGCAAGCATGCATGCACACACACACACACACACACACACACACACACAAAATCTAAAAAAAAAGTGATGTTTACACTAGCTGACCAAACCAAGAATTTCTCAACAATTACTAAGACATTAATTTACAAAACAGAAGATAAGTTATTATTTTTTAACATGTTTAAATATAATTCAACAATACCTTGCAAGAGAATGCTTCTTCAAATATAAAGCTGACAGTCAAACATTATAAATAGCAGAAGAGATTTTTTTATAAGAAAGAGCTATTAAAATGATATAAAAGCGGCCAATCATAAGTATCCTTTTCACTATAAGTATAATAATAAAACTTTAAATTATTTCTTTTAAAACAGTTGAATTTATAGCCCTCAAAAATAAAATTATGCTATAACCATCTAAGTTTTAAATACTATGCAATAAATTCAAATTGCAAATGGATATAAATTTGTCATTAATGGGCTTTCTAACCCATGACCCTTTTCATGCTCTGGACAGACTCTTTTCATATTAAGGTTATGAGAATGCTATATTAGTATAATTAAACAAGGCAAACTGTTTCTCAGAAAGAGAGAAATTGACATTCAATAATCTCTGTCTCTGGTTTTTGCAACAATTCTCTTTTGTCTTGTCCCATGGAATATGGCTTAGCAAGGTAGCTCATTCCAAAAATTACCCTGTAATATCTGTAGAGTTCAGCCATTTCTTAAGTCACTGTAGAGTCACCACTGCAAGTTCTGCCTTCAGCATGTGCTTGTATAAATGGTAGAACAACACAATAAAATAAAGACATGTTGCATGTATAACCTTTGCCTTTATAATTTCAAAAGATTTTTAACTTGAGGTACTCACACATGTTTTATATCATGGTCACACAACAAGCTTTCTTTCCCTACTCTTAGAGTCATGAATTCCTGTAGATATCATTAGCATATGTAATTTTGAGCTATTGCTAAAGTCTACATTACAACACTAGCTCATGGATCATGTCAAATTAATATGAGCCCACCCTGTGTATTAGAGGATTGAATTGACAGTTAGTGAGATGCTGGTGGGACAATGACTAACCAGTCTATTACAGTCAGTAATCATTGTCACATTAGAAAATACTTGCTTCTTAGAAGCTAGAGAGGTTGTTCAGAAGTTAAAGTATTGCTCTCAAAACTCAACAAGGGGGATTTGAGTTCTGCAACTGAAATAAAGGTGGAATGGGAGACCTGAACCAACACTTCACAGGAGTCCACTGGCCTCCAAGTACATGGCATGCATTCTCCTCCACTCACTGTCTATATAAGTAATAGTAGTAGTAGTAGTAGTAGTAGTAGTAGTAGTCATAATAATAATGGTAATGGTAATAATAATAATGGTAATATAATAATAATAATAATAATAATAATAATAATAATTTTATTTCTTGGCAATTCCATGCCCATGGCCCTAAAGACCAAAGAAAACACGTTGTGATAAGATTTTCATTCTCTATCCATGTGTATTTTAACTGAATTTACTTTGCATTGATACACTATACTGACAATTAACACTTTGACAGTGTGACTGGCATGAAAATGTTAGCTCCTCCAGCCAAGTGTTTTATCCTGTT
Organism: Apodemus agrarius; assembly: GCA_964023405.1. Classification (NCBI taxonomy): domain Eukaryota; kingdom Metazoa; phylum Chordata; class Mammalia; order Rodentia; family Muridae; genus Apodemus; species Apodemus agrarius. The sequence continues at coordinate 69,914,771 of OZ030017.1, read as the reverse complement.
TACTTGTCCTTGGACTTGGAGATACTGTGACTTAGAATCCCTAAACACGGGAAGAAAGGACATTAATCAGTGTTTCTATCTAACCATCAAGAGCGATTGCTACAAATGCAATTTGTTATCTTAAGGTACACTCTGAAGCCAATAAGACCCAAAATATTCTTTTTAAAAGGCTTCATAGTTGTAGCTATTCCGTCAGGACATGGAAGAAGACATTTTATTTTACTTTGAAAATGTTTTCTTTGTTTGAGGGTGTGTACACCACACACATGGCACTATGTGCATGTAGAGGGCGGAGGACAGCTTGTGGCAACTCGTTCTTCCCTTCCACAGGTGGGTTCTGGGAATAGATATTAGTTGTTAGCATTTTATCTATTCAGCCATTTCACTGACCCAAACAGAACTTAGAGACTCTTCAATGTGGAGTTTGGAAGCTACATGTGTATTTGGTGAAAATAAACAGGGCCCCTCTAGAAAGGGAGGGAGGATATGGGCTGGCCGGGAGAGGGCTGGCCGGGAGAGTGTCCTAGGTGGGAAAGGAACTCTTTCATGCTGTACTTTAGAGTATTCCTAATACATGTTAGTACCTATGATTAATCACTTAGGAATCACAGATTATAATTAATTCACTCCAAATTTCTTTTTTTTTACATTTTTTTTATTTTCTATATTCTTTGTTTACATTCCAAAGGCTTACCCCTTTCCCAGTTCCCCCACTCTAAATTTCTAACTTCAGGGGCCCATCACAATTGCTCAGCAAGACATGCACTTCTCACCCCTGGCAACCTGAGCTCAATCCCAAAAACTCAGGGGAAGACAGGAGAAAACTGATTGCACAAAGTTGACCTCTGATCTTCACATATGTATTGAATTATTGAGTATACAAACACACACATGAATACACACACACACGATTTTTAAAATGTCTAACCTCAAAGAAAGAATATTTTTTTACATCCTTTAGAGACAACAAGCATGTTAAAATGTGAAAGATATTAAGAGAATATAATCTGCACATTTAAGAAACAAAGGTTTGGCCTAAGCAATAAAGTTTGGGGCTGGAGAAATGGCTCAGTAGATAAAAGCCATTACTGACTTTCTCAAGAACTAGACCCACATTAGACAGCTTACACTGGCCTGTAACTCGAGGTCCAGGAAAGCCGATGATTCCTTCTTACCCCACCCCTAACAGGCCCTGGAACACATGGTGTATATACACAAAATCATGGAAACACTAGAAACAAAAATAAAATCTAAAGTGTAAAAGGAGGGAAAGGGGAAATTCCCCTTAAAAGACAAACGAAAATGAAACTTTTAAGTTTGTAATCTCACCAGAAAAACGTGCTTTAAAAATAAACTTAAGATTTATCTAGAAGGTTCCAAATACTTTCAAAATATCCAGGAAAAACCAAGACGGCAAACACAACACTATCACGTAATTTTTCAGAAACCAAATTCATAATATTGCCATGTTCAGATCTGCATTTTACCTTCTCAGATTGTTTCTGAAACTTTCTATTTTAAATTGGAGTAGAAAGTTTTTCCTTTTGTTTTAATTCTTGTGAACTAACTTGCTTGAAAGACATGTAATTATTTCAAGGAAAGCTTCAGTGGCTTTTGCAAGTCCTTCACTGGGAAAGTGGTTTATGAGTGTGTTTCCCACAGAACTCTATGCAAAGCAATCTGGGAATCTGTTGGGCCCCTTGATTTCACTGTTTCTACTCGTTTCTCTCTTGTCAATATTGAATGTAGGAACGGGTTGGTGCCAGTATGTCACAAAACTTGTATCAAAGAAAGGGTGCTGGGTCTAGAAAGATGTTCAGAACTTAAGAGTAATTGATAACCTTGTAGAGGACTTGTGTTTAGTTCCTAGCAACAACACCAAGTGACTCCTAATCTCTGGTAACTCCAGGGTCAGGAGATTTGGTTCCCTTTCTTTGCCTCTGTGAAAACTCACATGCATAGGCACACAAACACACACAGGTACATATGCGTGCATTTAAACAAAAATGAAAAGCAGAATAAACTGGTGGAATTTGACAGTAGTCAAAATATCACAAGCAAATGTGGAACAGACAAAATGATGCTTTCCACCGTTTCACCTCCTTGCCAACCCCACCTCTCCAGAGCTTCCACAAACATGACCACAAGCAGCGTTTGCTGGCAACAGTGGCTGAGTTTGACCATCTGCAGACCTTGTAACTCTCCAAGCTGCATGTGTGGAAAACACACACACACACACACACACACACACACACACACACACACCCCTTTCTTTGTGCTTCTGGATTTGAAGTTTCTACCTGTCTTTAGTTAATACATTCCCATTGTCCATTCTTTTTAACTTTAGTTGTACCAGAGACAAGGGGGTAGACATTTCCTGTGCTGACAAAAAGGAAGAACTCCCTAGAGCTTCATTACACTCTGCCTACATGAGAAAAGCCCCTGAAACTCCTAGAATAACTTTCTAAGGTAGAGCAATGTACAACTTTTTTAGAATCTGAGTATTTTCAGAGTCCTAAACTGCATTTGATTATCTTCAGGCCAATACCCTTCTATCAAAACATTTGACTTAAGAGTCGTCAGATAAGTTTAACTAGGGGGAAATTAACCTTGAACAATCACAAATGATACTAAGTTTCCAAAAGTTCAAAAAGTGTTTTAATCTCCAGTACGCCATAGCTTTCCAAAATCCCTCCCAATTGTAGGTTTTTTTTTCTCCGTAGGTTGTTATTGCATTTTGCTCCTGGGCTAATGCATTACCTAAATATAGACAGCCATTTTTAGTATAAATTCCAAAAGCCATAAATGTTTCATAATTGAGGACATAATTCGAAGTAAGAGAGCTTTTTCCACTCATCCCTTTTTATGGTTGCAAATTGGAAAATACTCAAGTAATTACTCCCTTAATAGTTCAATGCTGGCAACTCTACTTTATGAACCTCACAAGCGTCTTTGCCCACCCCCAGGGCAGTATAGGGGGTTACAGAAAAAAAAAAACTTAACTTGTACAATTAACCAAATCACCCAGAGCTTTGATGCAAGATTCTTTCATTAAGCCATTAATAAAATGCACTACTAAGTGGCTGGTCATCCAGTTTTTATGATGCTTTTGCATTTCAATTCAATAGCTGCAGTTTGGGTAAAAACCCAGTGTCTGCAAGATCAGCAAGCTGAAGGAAAGCCCCGGTTCTAGAAACATTGTCTTTCCTACTGCTCAGTTCATCTGAGAGCACTCAATGCCAGTGAACTAATAAGGGGAGTGATTTCTGAGTCCCAGAAAGTACAATGCATTTGTGTCTACCCAATAAAGAGAAAAGCAAAAGAAGTGCTTGATTCCTATGACCTCAGAGGAATAAGCAGAAAGCCACTGGTCATTTTATGGCTTCTAAACAAAGGTAGCTTAGACAGTTTGTAATTCTACCCCCAGTTCAGACTCCAGCACTCATTTTCTACTAGAGTTTATATATCACAATGCAGAATGTCATATGTTTTATTTCTTGGCATTGCTCCATGGTGGTATGCTTATATAATTGACGAATGTAGGAATCTTATAAGCAGAGAACAATTTAAATCCTAAAGCTCAATGTTTCCTTTCTAAACTTGGACACATTACAGAAAACCCAACACTGACTAAAGATTGTGGCTTGGCCATTATAGGGGGTGTAAATTATCTGGATTTGGACTCCATGTGACTTCAGTTAACCTGCTTTGATTATATGACTTCAGTTAACCCCCTCTGTTTGTATGTGATGAGAGTCTAATTATACACTGTTGATTGCATCCTGGAGACCTCAGTGCCTTTAAAACATAACTGCAGATAAATAGAGTAAAATATTCAGTTTATGGTCTATTTATTGCTAGAAGTCACCAAGAAAGGGCAGGCAAGTTCATGAAAAAGAGATATTGTTGAAAATTATATTCCTCTTATAATTACAGTCAATGCAGCATTGTCAAGAGCCAGAGATACAAACAAAAAAAAGACTTGTAAATCATAAAAAAGTCAGGCTTTGTGAATTCCAGGTGTGCACCTGTGAATGACCCATGGCAGTAACTGGAGGTGGCCTGTAAGGTTATCATGGTGTTTGTAGAAGACCTTGAGAGCCTCCCACCACTTAGTCACAAGATGCCAAGTAATCATACAAAAACATCCCAAACCCAGCACAACAGGGAACATTTTCTCACTAGAATCATGTCGTTCTGAGTCCCATGGACAGTCATGTATATATCATTAAGAACTAGAACAGAATACAAAATCCTGATCTTTCTAACTTACTTTCAAGTATTTTTTTGTCAGAAAATAAACTCCAACTTTATTTCAACTCACTTATCATCATCACCATCACCATCACCATCACCATCATCATCATCATCACCATCATCATCATCCAAGGATTGGACTTAAAAAGTAGGTCCTGTTCAATGTCAGATGGTAGTGCCTATAAGCGGGCGTTTTTACCCTCCCCACAGTCATTTGAACTCTCACTAGTACGACTTAGTGCAACCACCAGTTAGTGGTCATAACAAGGAATTCACTTTTCACAAAGTCTAAAACACACATGATGAGAAGATGCAGTGTTCATATTTAGAGCCCATGCAACGTTTCCCGATTCAAGCAGTTCACAAATTCATCTCCAGTTCCCTCATGAAAACCGACACACACAGAAACTCTTCTAGACGCTCACTGAAGTTTATTCCTGAAACATACCATAAACAGATTCTCAGCCAAAGGATAAAAATGCAGCTATCAGTATAAAAGAATCATCTATGGAAACTACTGTCTCCAGTCTACATGCATGAGCAAACAGAGCCACTTTCCTGAAATCAAGCCTGCAACAGAAACTCAAACCAACAGGGTATTCTCCACCAGCACTGCCTGCTGAACCAGTGCCTACAAGCAATTTAGAAGCACGGAGACACCTGTGCAGACTCAGAGAACAGCAACAAAACCAGATCCTACCTTGATGGTCTTGGAGGGCTGACACTTGATGTGATGGGACACGCTGGCTGTTTGGTTCATATTTCAGGACCCTGGACAGTGCACGAGCCACAGGCAGAGTTCCAAAAGTAACCAGAGATCAAGTCTCCCCTGCTGGACTTTGAGCAAGGGGCTTGCTGCTGTTGCTGCTGCTGCTGCCTCTGCTGCTTCTGTTGCTGCTGCTGCCTTACTCTGCAGGCTGAAACGCTGTCAGGCTGGAGGGATCCGCAGCTCACTTAGCCCTAAATAAAGCATTTACTTGGTTCATCATTCTCAGAGCTCTTGGCAATATGGGATAGAAAGCCGACTGTTTAAATTCACTTGCACGGTATCTTTTCAGTACTGAGTTGTGACAGATCTACAGTGCAGCCAATAGTCTTGGCTCTCATGCTCATTTCAAAGAGACGAGTACCAGGAAATATACAGAGATCAATTGCAGTACTACAGTTTAAAGGGCCACTCTCTCCACAGCCCTGGGACTACCAGGATATACATATCTCTGCAGTGCAAAAAAATAATTTTCTCTCCTTCCTCTCTCTTGCTCTGATGATTTTTTACAATAAATAATTATTAATATAATAATAAATTTTATCTATTTCTTCTTAGCACTAATTATCAAAACAACAGTAAATAAAGAGAAAGACCTGTTGATGGTGGGCAGGCTTTAAGGCTTTGCATCTGTATGGTGAGATACTTGGATTGCCTATGAATATTTAAGCTACTGGTCTTTCTGTAAGCTGTGGAAAGCTAAAGGTATGCATGAAGTTTTACAAACACTATAATTGTTGCATATTTCACCACAGTTTAAAATGTCTTCTGTTTTTCTTCTCAGCCATAGCTATTATTGAGATCACATTTTTTTAGAGACTGGGACAGACTACCATTCACACACATACAGTCGCTTCTTTAACTCCAATGTCATTGTGGAAAAATAAATCATTAATATTTTCCTGCAGGAGAAAATTCATACATTCTTATGCTCACGGCAACATTGATCAGGGTGAATATTCCCATATGGGCATAGTATCTTGGAAGCTTGAGAAAGTGGAAGGTATCACTGAACTGGCATTTATTATGAAATATTTTATGTAATCCAGACTGGATGTTAATATCTCATGTGTATTTCTGTATGTCTGTAGATCTGCATGTGACACAGTGCAAGTATAAGGATTAGAGGACAGCACATGAGAGTCACTTTTCCTCTGCCACCACGTGATCTTCAGGGATTGAACTCATGGTACTAAATATGACAGTCAGTACCTTTACCAATTACTCACCTTACTGACCTGAAGGTCAACACTTTCTGTTAATTAGAAAGATATCCTGCTAATGAAATACTGCATTTGAACTGTGTGACACTCTATGACATCCCATAATATCATAAAGAATAGTACAAGAAGAAATAAATTAATAAGTTAGGTAAAATAGATATAAAATGCTTATGTAAGCATCCATTTTCTCTTCAAAGACATAAAGATGTTTCACACATTCTATAAAATAGTCTACATATATCTGAAGACATCTGACACCATGGAGATTAATAGTACAAAATATAAGCAAATGAAGAAAAACCCCTTGTTAAAAAATAAATGAAAACGGGGCTGGAGAAATGGATTGAAGGTTGACAGCATTGGCTCCTCTTCCACATGACTCAGGTTCAATTCCCAGCACTCCTATAGTAGCTCATAATCATCTTTAAATCCAGTTCTAGCTCATCTAATGCACCCTCTTAGTTTATGTGGGCATCAAGAACACATGTGCTGCACAGACATGCACGCAGTCAAAACACTAATCTACATAAAACAACATGCAAATAAAGACATCATGAGAGGCCTCAGCAGGTAGACACTTAACATCAAGTCTGGGAACCTGAGCTCAATGGGAGAAGGAGAGAATGGATTCTGCAAATTCACATGCATGCCTTAACACATAGGTGCTTGCACATACACATACACATACACACGATAGATAAATAATAAATATTTAAAGCAGGAAAAGGGAAATGAAATGTAAATAAAGAATATATCCAAAAAAACAGAAGAGAAATAGAATCAATAAGCACCAGAAGAAAGGCCAAGTTCTAAACACCATGTAGCCCCACAACAGAGCACAGCCAGAGCGGCAGCATATGTTGTGGCATGAGCTTTGCATGTGTGCCTGAGGAGGGACTTCTATGTGCACATGCATTTTTGTTCTTGTGAAGATCAGAGGTCAACCTTGGCATTCTTCAAGGTCATGCACTTTGATTTCTAAGATAGGTTCTGCCTTGGTGTGTGGACTATTGTTCTGACAAAATACTATGGACAAAGTTAGGGAGGAAGAGATTTATTTGGCTTGTGCTTCCACATCTATAGTTCATCACTGAAGGGATTTAGGACAGGAACTCTAACAGAGTGGGGACCTGGAGGTAAGAGAGAATGCAAAGGCTATAGAGAGGTGTATCTTTCTAGCTTGCTCTCCATGGCTTGCTCAGCCTGGTTAGCCCCCAGGACCACCAATCCAAGGAAGGCACCACCCACAATGGGCTGTGCCCTCCCACATCAAGCACTAATTAAGAAAATGCTCTATAGGTTTGCCTCCAGCCCAATCTTATAGGATCATTTTATTTCAATTGGGGTTTTCTCTTCTAGGATTATTCTAATGTGGGGTGGGTCAAGCTGACAAGAAACTAGCCAGCACAGGTTTTCCCACCGTGCTGGAACTCAACAACTAGGTTATACTGGCTGGTCAATGATCCTCAAAAGATCTGTCATGGCTGGCCCACTGATTAATTCAATGTATGTGCCACTGTGCCCTGCTTTTTACACGTGTTCTGAGAATTAAACTCAGATCCCTATGACTGCAAGGAAAGGATTTAGCAAGCAAGCCATCTCTCCAGATGCTCAAGGTTTATGATTTTAAACCACAAATATGGCTTATATTCTTATTGAACTCTAATACTTTAAACAATCCACACACCAAAGAGGAATCCATAGGTAAAGCTTTCAACATTTTATATTCTGAGATAATGAAAACAACATATCCAAATTACAGAATGAAGTGAAATAATATTTAGAAAAAAAGTATACATTTGATCCGTGTGTGTGTGTGTGTGTGTGTGTGTCCATGAGTGTGTGTGTATAAATACATTTATTTAAAATGTAGACAGAAAATCCGGGCAGTGGTGGCTCACACCTCTAATCCCATCACTTGGTAGGCGAAGCAGGCAGATATTTGAGTTCAAGGCCAGCCTGAATCCTGAATTTACAGAGTGAATTCCATGACAGCCAGGGCTACACAGAGAAACCATGTCTCGTAAAACAAACAAATAAACAAGCAAATAAATAAAATTAAGAAAAATAAAATGTAGACAGAGAAAATATTGATAAGGAACAGGAAAGTATTCATCACCAGATATGGGAAAGTTGAAATAAACACGAGTAGATCCAGGGATGTAAACATTAATGATAAGGTAAGAAATGAATGGAGAAAATGATACCAAATATGTAAGTCAGTAAGCATCAGGTAAACGTTTTAATGGGTAGTTAGCAGTCTTAACGAGCAGGACTGGCTCAGCTCTCCTCTTTTAGAGTCCTGAGTGCTATATATTTGTAAACCTTCCAAATTAAATTTTGTAGGTATTTTTGATAGAATAAAGGATATTCTGTGCAGTCCACAAAATGATCTACCAAAGCCATGCTTTCTGTTTTGAGTGTAGGTTTATTAAGCATATAGCAAACCAAACTAAAAGAATAACTATGGAGTTGCAGAGAGACAGAAATTTGCTGTTGAGTGAGCGTACAATATCCAGCAGAGATGACTGAGTAGCCTGATTGAGAGAGCCACCAAAGGTGATATCATCAAAACAGGACTTAAGAATAATACACCGCAGACATTGACTGGGGAAGTTGAGCAGTCACGTGCTTCTTGACCGAGCTTTCTCTCCATGGACAAACTGCCTGCTTCCTGTCCTTACACTTTAGAGGCACAAGATAAACAAGAGTAAACTGTTGGAAATTAATTTGTCCTTCTAGCTGTTCTCAGGGCATGACCATTACACTCTTGAGCTACTTTTCTCTTCTTTCTGTTACACACAAGGCCCAACCTGACCCAGAGCAGGATTTTAAGGGACACTTGACATAAATATGTTTAAGTGAGAGACAAGGGGAAAGCCGATGACTCCCGGAGTCAGCTTTCTAGTGTCCTGTGATGGATACTTAACCAGCACAGGAGACTTTGCCTGTATAATAAATATTACAGAAAGACAAAGGACTGGCAGCTAGAGTTGAGACTTAGTTCCCTCATCCACATCAAGGAATTGTTAATATGGAAATAAGCATCAAGACTCGGGCACAACAGACACTTTCATGATCACCACAAAACATATAGGTGGCAAGTGGTAGCAACTGTTGTCACAGGAAAGGACCCATTTCCCTTTTTTTTGTCCTTTGTGCTCTGTCCTTGAGGCAGCACAGAAACACCTGAAAATATTCTCAATTGAGTCATTTCCCAGATCTGATTGGCCTGTGGGCCTGTCTATAAGGGGAGTATCTGGATTGTTAATTGTGTAGGCGAGTCCAGGCTGCCGTGGCTGACTCCGCTTCTAGGCAGATGATCCTTGGCTGTGGAAGAAAGTTAGAGAAGCATGAACAAGTGAGAGGCTGAGCAAGTGGGTGAGAGCATGGTCCAGCGAGCAGCATTCCTCCAAGATTTCTGTTTCCAGGTCCTGCCTGACTCCTGCCTTGACATCCCTCAGTTACAGTCTATCCTATAAGCTGAAGTAACCCTTTCTCTCCCTGTGTTGATTTTTTTCTCAGAATGCTATATCACAGCGACAGAGAAAAAAATGGAACACCTATTTTCAATAGTTCTTCAAATCCATGTTCTATCTCCATCTAGATAACTCAAGAATTCAAGAGACACAGCATCACTACCACAAATAGTGAGTGGGCAGGGTTCATCTAGAGTCCCTGGCTAATGTTGGACTTAAAAAATAAAATAAAGAAATTTTACATATAAAAAGTGTTGGGGGAAGCAGCAAGATGTCTAAGTGGGTAAAGGCACCTGCTGCCAATCATGATGCCTGAGTTCTCCATTGGAAACCACATAGTAGAAGGAGAGAATTGACTTCCACAAGTTGTTCATTAAACTACACACACACACACACACACACACACACACACACCATGCCACCCACATGCAGGCCCACGTGTACTTGAATACACAGGCACATACACAGGTATACATATGCACACACACACATACACCTAGATATAATAAAAATTTATTTTCCTTTCCACATCGATTGCATCTTATTATATTGAACTCAAAATCTCAAGAGAAAAGTAATCACTCAGAGGAAAAGATGACCAAACTCTCAGTTTGGAGTTATAGTTTTCTTTTCTGCTAGGTTATCATTTCACAGGGTGAGAAAATAAGAGCCATGGTAATTTTAAGACATGTCTATTTAAAACACATATAGATTTGCCACAATTTTATAAAAATCTGCTGCGTCATAATGCATTCACTTTGAATGTGCAGCCAAAAGAAGATAGAAATAAAAATATTAGGAAAATGCCAGACTACTGCAAGTCCTATTTAATAAAAATAACTTAGATACTTCTTCTAATTTGAATATATTAAGTTTGAGACATTTACTCTAAAAAGAGCTGCAGGAGCCAGAGAGATGGCATAGCATTTAAGAGTACCTGCTGCTCCTGCAGAAGACTCAACACCTATGTAGCTGCTCATCGCCATCTGCAATCTATCGTCAAGGCTCCAACACCACCTCCTGCCTCCACAGTCAATTCCCACATGTGTTGTACATATATGCACACAAGTAAAACATGAATACACATATGACAAGAACATGTAAGATTTTTAAATCCAAATATAAATAGCTGTGGGATTGTACCACAGTTTGTCATAGGGATATTTTGTGTGTGTGTGTGTGTGTGTATATATATATATATAATTCTATATTCTTTGTTTACATTCCAAAGATTCCAAAGGATGTTTTTTCTAAAGGGAAAATTTTCTCGAGAAATAAGACACACTGAATGTCAGTGAGTAAGAAAACCCAAGCCATTTATAAAGCAAAGAGCAACAGAAAGAAATACAAAGGACCAACTTCAGACTTAGCTAATGCTAATGGAGCTGGATGAAGCCAGTTGGTAGAGGGCAACCTATAATTTACAAGGCCCTGGATTCCATCTCCAGCATTATAAACTAGGCTTAGTGGTTCACGCCTGCCACGAGATGAAAACAGGAAAATCAGAAGTTTAAGGTTATCCTGGGTTAAAACATACATTTGAAGCAAGCCTTAGGTACTTGAGCATCTATCTAAAGGAAAACAAGCAAACAAACAAACAAAAACTACTGGTAATAATTACATAAACAAGCTGTCAGGTTCCAGTTTGTAGAAAAGAATGAGGGATCCCCTTGGATTTTTTTCATTAAGATGTAGGAAGCAGGGATATGAATTTCAGGAAATATAGCCAGTGATGTTCCTTGAACAGTTTATTGTTTGACCTAGAAAACAAATGTAAGACTGGCTTACTGAAATATTCCTTACAATACAAAACACTGAGAGCTAGGAAGATGGCTCAGATGGTGAAGAGCTTGCCACCTAAGCATAAGGCCTGGGTTTGCTTCCCAGGATCGACATAAAGTCCCAGGCTGAGTGGTGAGTGTCTGTAATCCCAGCATAGAAAGGCAGAACCCGAGAGCTGGTTAACCAGCTAGTCTAGCCAAACCAATAAGCTTCCAATACAGTGAGACACTCTTTCTCATAAAATAAATTGGGGAATGATTGATTGAGGAAGACACTTGATATCAATTTCTGGATCCATGTGTGCATGCATGTGCATGCGTGTGAGTGCACACACATGCACACACACACAAAACCAAACATTGCCATATCATCAGATGAACCTGGCTTCCAACTGTTTTTATTTGGACGTGGTCTGCCTAATCCCTAACCAGCTGTCACACTCATCCCTTCCAGCTGTGTCTGCAATTCAAGGGCCCTCATTAGGAATTACATTTATAATGATACAGGGCTTCTTTCAGTATATGGAGCCCACTACAGAAAATATGGGTCCCTGCTGTTCCATACAGCAATCTCACACCTCATCTTTTTTTTTTTACATTTTTTTTTATTTTCTATATTCTATGTTTACATTCCAAAGGCTTTCCCCTTTCCCAGTTCCCACCCACCATACTTCCCATAGTTCCTCACACCTCATCTTAACCCCACCCTGTGTGCTCTGGTCTGTTAATTGACCATCCACTGAATCAATGCCATTCCTTGCTAGGAAATGAATGTGATTTCAGATTGCTAGCCTCTACAGTTTAACCCAAAGGCTCTTACTCAGTCCTTTCCACTGCCTCTTTACATTCTCTTAGATTTGTATCTCTATCTCTCTCTGTGTTTGTGATCGAGTACGAGTGTATGCCAGTTTACATGTACCACAGTAGGGCTGTGAAGGTAAGAGGAAAACCCAACTCTCAGCCTTCTCTTGCTTTTTCATCAGCAGTGTCTTCTGTTTCCTGGCTTGTACTCAAGTCTCGGTGGTCCATGAACTTCAGGAGTTTTCAGTCTCTGCCTCCCAGGAACAATGAGATTATAGACAAGCTTTACTTTATTTGGCACAGAACATGAGAGCAGAGATGAGGATTGACAAGGAACTAAGGTGATTAGCCATCCCACACCAGTCTGACTCTCAAGTTGAATGTCCAACTGTTCCCATAGGAGCCGACGGACACCCCCTGCCCTTGCTCACACCTCCCTCTGCTATATTTAGCTTCCTGGCATCTTTCACTCTTCATCTTTTTCTTTATATCTTTCTTGGCACAAGTTTCTCAGGCTAGATTCCGGCTGACACTTGGTTATAATTGCATTCCACACTGAGTTTCACCTGCTTCCAGGCACAGTGGACATAAGTTCTGTAAAGAAAATGAACTTTCCCCCCCTCACCATAACCAGTACCCAATGCAATGTCAGAAATCCTTTTTATTTGGTTTTTGTTTATTTTGAAATACAATCTCATATAGGTGAGGATGGCCCCCCAACTCACTACCTATCCAAAAATAACCTGAACTCCTAATCTTCCCTCCTCTACCTCTCCAGTGTTACATCGCCAGAGCTCAGAAGCCCATCTCTTGCATAAAATAGAGCTGCATACCTATGAACCATCAGCTTATTTCTGAAAATGTCTTCAGTCTCATACTTTCCTTATTAATGATCATATTTGTGCTTTGTGGGTTAAACTTACTGCTGAGAATGTGATAGAGAACCTAGTTATATAGGACATCAAAATGAATGGCCAGGATTCCCTCGTGAGGGACTTTTGCAGCTCCTCCAGTCCTCCATTCTCCTGCTGCAAATAATTCACCCAAAAGGCTCCCCTGAAGTGCTTTAGAAATGTCCAGACATGTGTGTGCGTGTTTCCATGAACACACCAGAGCAACCACTAGAAGGAACTTGGAAGGAACTCAGTATAAGCTAACAACATGGTGCACCATCCCCAGCGAGGACCTCTGATAGCTTGTTTTGCCGTCATCATCATCGATCACCAGAAAGACAGCACTGCAAGGCAAATCCATTGCCCTATCGCTCCCCAGGTACACAGGGACAGAGCACTTCATCTCCTTCAGCTTTCAGTTGCAATGCCTCACACTCTTCCAAAATTCCATGATCATTCTATCAGGAACTGTACTGATAGCTCCCTGGTCACCCATTCCTTCTCTTCGCATTCCTTCCTTGTTCTAAGGGTTGCCCCAACATTTATGACCAGCAACGAATTCACATTTAAGTCATGTCAGACATAAGCTCAATAAAAACCATTGTTAAAATAATTTAAGGAGAGCTGTGACAGACAGGCATGCTGGGAGCGCAGTACATACTCCTCAGATCTAAAAGATTTGAGTACAGAGTAGAAAGCCTCTGTTTCCTATTCCTTCTACACACTCTCCAGTCTCTGCCTGTACAGAAAGCTGAACTCAGAGGAGGATTTCAACCCCTGTAAGCAGTGGGTGTATTTCAGAGCCCCATTATCATCTCCTTTTTATAAGCTTGTCACAAAATACAATTGTGTTTTAAGATTGCACTTATAAAACATATATGAATACAAATTCAATGTGTAGATATGTAAGGGAGAGTAACTAAAGGATCCAAATAGAAGCATCCTTTCTTCTAACTGAGCTATGGTTATGTTGCAGGAGAATGCTGAAAATCAGATCTAAGATATAGCAGTCTGTCTAAATTTGACAAACACTTCCAGAAACCCTTAGGCCATTCTCTCTCTCTCTCTCTCTCTCTCTCTCTCTCTCTCTCTCTCTCTCTCTCCCTCTCTCTCATAGGTGTGTATGTGTCTAGAGTCAAGAATCCCATCCTGTTATGTTATGTAACATTTATGAATTGTTTTATATCCATTAACTTACTTGTAAGTCTACCAAAGGATAAAATTGTAATTCTTTGTATATCGTGAAAAAATGTAGGGCACACTATACACATAGAAGACCAAATTTTAGGTGTTATATTAGTTAATTTATTAAATCACCAATGACATCTGTTCATTGGCTTTGCCAATAAATAGGTCACATGTAGGTTTGCTTACAGCAGCTTTGGCAGAAAAGTGGAAAATATATCCTATTTCAATGGGTCAAAAGCTAAGAGGCCAGAAAACAGACTCGGGGAACACAAACTACTTCTTTTCTTTTAATCAGCAAGTAATGTGTTAGATGGCATTGTGACATATTGAGGCATAGTGGTTTTGTGGTTTGCCTTTTCCCCACCTCCTCGGAGCTTCTGCTACCCCTGCTCCTCCTCCTTGGTAGCCTCTACCTCAGTTTCTTTTCCTCTTTTGTGCCTTACCTATCTTTTCTTGCCAACTCTGTCCCATTCTTCATTTACCTTATGTCACCAAAAGTCTTGATTGCCTTTCTGGACTTTGAGTCATAGGAAACTCAGAAGTTATAAGTTGGAGAGGTAGCTTAGTGATCCAAGTTCTTGCTGCTCAAGCACATAACAAGAGTTCAGACCCCCTGGAAAGCCATAGAAATGTTGGGTGGTTACAATTTCAGCCCAGAAATCAGGAACTGGGGATCTCCAGAGGAAGCAGGCTAGTTAAACCAGCCATATCCCCAAAGCTCTGGGTTTGACTGAGAGACCTGTCTTGATAGAAAAGGTAGAAGAACGATGAAGAATGGTACTCCAAGGACACATTCCTATCTGCGGCAATGCCCCCTCACATGCAAAAACATGGACATACACATAAACACTCCGCACATGAAAATGGAAAATGGAGGGGGGAGGAATTTGTCTATAAAGAAAGAAAAGGAAAATATTTGCTTGGGGGGAGTAATAGTTCCATATAAATAAAATATTTTATTGCTATTAAGTCATGAAGCCTATAGAAAGTAATTCACTCTTTTTCCTCTGAAAATGTTACCAAACCTTCCCACCCACTTCTTGTAGTATGTGTCCCAATGGGAACAGGAATGCAGATGTGGTGCTGAGGTTATGAAATTGAGGCAATGGAGCCTAGAAATATATCTCAGAGTAGCGAGCTTGCCCAGCATGTAGAGGGCCTGAGGTTCAACCTCCAGCACCACATACAAAGCAAAGAAAGTCATTGAGCAAAATTCTCAGCGTCTGAACATGAGTAACAGCAGTAAAATCACAATGTCCCCTCGATTTTGGAAAAAATAATGGCCTAAGGTTTTGCTGTAGTGTTTTTGCTCATACAGTATCAATATTCTCACATTTAAGACTCAAGGCCATTCCCTGTCAGAGTTGCTCCTTTATGAATCCTGAGATATAAACAATGCCTTGACTTAGAATGAGGATGTTATAAAATGTATTTTCCCTTTAAGGGACTTTGACTGCAAGACTATTTTAATCCCAAGTTCCCAGTCATAGGCAACAACAAAAGCAGTCAGTGGTCAGCTGAGAAAGAAAAGTTTACCTATGACCTAAATTGCCTGCTGACTGCTGGCTGTACAGAGCGAGCAGTACTGATCTTTTTCTCAAGGCTTGGTCAGTCGAGTGCTTGTTGGATAGTCATGAGAACCGGAATTCAATCTCCAGGAAACACATTTTTAAACAATATGAAGATTCCAGCCACGGGGATAGGACAATAGGATGACCCTTGGGACTTTGACCAGCCAGCTTAGTGGAATCAATGAATTCCAAACCAGTAAGAGACCGTATCTCAAAAAATTAGGTAGAGATGATTAAGGAAGACACATATACATGTGTGGATACATGTTCCCATCAACCCTCCCCCTCACAGCATATGCATTTTAAAGCACATACAAATAAAAGGAAGAAAAATCCAGAAGAAATAACATTTTGGTTTAGATATATGCACAAGGTAAGAAAATAGGTCTTTTTCCTTCTCTGATGGTATAAATTAATGTGAATGGAAATAACAAAGAAAGACTCATAGAGAGAAATTTTGAAAACTAAGTAAGAAATAATCCTTTACCAAATGAATGACGGGAATCTAAAGGATCACTCTGGAGAACAGACTCATGTACATCCACAGTGCAGGGTCAGCATCAGACTCAGGAATGATGTCACCAAAGACCTTTGGAGCAGGGGGAAGTGAAGATTGAAACAGAGAAAGAACAAAAAAGGTAATTTAAGTTTTCTTAGAAAATTCAGCTGTCTACGACCACTGTCTGTTCTGTCTCCAGGTGACTGTTTGTGTCCCCTTCCAGTGTCCTGGAAGCTTCTCAATAGGTCACTGGAGTTCAGTTAGAGACACTACAGAGCATCAGCAAAGTATTCATCAGACCCATCAGAGAACAAGGACACAATTCTAACAATGCTAGGATGGTTGGAGAGGAAGGTTCAGTCAGTGGGTTATTCTCTTGTGAGCATGAGGACCTGAGCTAGTTGAGGAACCCATAGAGAACCCTAAGTACGGCAGTGAGCAAGTATAATGCTGGTACCACAGAGGTAAAGGTAGAGGAGCCTGGGGCTGACTGCACAAAGAGGAGAGTTTAATTTGTGAGCAACCAACTGGGAGAGATCCCATCATAATGGGAATGACACCAGAGGTTGTCCTATGGCCTCAACCTGACATGTACACACACACACACATACACACACACACACACACACACACACACACACACATAGCTGTGACAGAAATGCACACAGGATATCTTTCTTTTTATTTCTTCTAGAGCATTGATAAGATATCTGACTTTCCATTTGACAGACTGGAGAAGGCTACCACACAAAAAAGGCATGAAGGTATCAAAACGCAGGGACCATAACATCTCTTCATCACTATACAAAGAATAATGTCAAGACCAATAACACTAATCCTGTACACAGAGGCTTCAACCACACTGACTAGAATGCTAGGCATAGTTAGGTGGTTGTGGAATTCTCTTTCTCCACAATAGAAACCAAACAGCAAAAAGACAATTAGAGGTTATGACAATGCAGAAACTCAAAGAAGCCACCCACTGGGTAGTAAGAGGGTACTCTACCCATGAAATATGCGTATAACACTGTTTTAAAGCTCCAAAAGTAGAGAAACTGCTCAAAAGTCAAATGAGCTTTCAATTGTGATGACCTAAGCTCAATTCTCAGGACTCCACAGTAGAACAAACTAGCTCCCCTAAATTGTCCTCTGAGAATTATGTGTACCACCCACAAAATAAATGTTTAAAAGAGTAACTATCAGATTATTCAGAGGGAGAAAAATCTTCATATGGTCAGACATTTTGAAAAATTCATATTTTTATTAAGTTGCAGAACTAAATTAAAAGAAACTTTTTAAACCCTAAAAATGAGAAAACTCACTGTGAGACATGGATATGTAAATGCCAGCTCTAGAAGGAGGATGAAGGACAGGAGGGATGGCATGACTGGTCAAGTCATTCTAGAAATTTCTAAAAATGAAAGAACCATCTTTTTCAGATTAAAATCAACCACTCAATACCCAATTGGCAAAATAATGTTAGATCTGAATGCACCCTATAATTGTAACATTGATTCAGTGTTGGAGATAAGCTTGACAAAAGCATTAGTGGGAAAAATTAGCAGTGTCCTTGCTGCCCTTAGGCTCTAAACATATTATATGCTAGAAGTTCATTCTTAACCTGTGGCACTTATAAGAGGCAAACTCAATAGGTGGGGCCTGATGAGAGGAATTTAGATCACTGGAGACAAGGGGATTCTGATCTGTTTCCTTTACCTCACAATTTATCTTTATCCCATTGTCTCCTCCTTCCCTCCATCCTCCCCCACTCTCTGTCTTTTTCTCAACAATCGCACATGGACAAAATTCCTTTGTCACACAGTCTGATGTGACATACAGCTTTACCACAGATCCACGACAACAAGCAATCATGGTGTGACTGTGAGACAAACCTCATTTTAGTTTTCTACAAACTGATCCTTTTGGGTATTTTGCAGAGCAATAGAAAACTGGCTCACACAATTATACATGAGCAGCAGAAAATCAGAGTAGACATGAGCTTCTCACCAGCAAATCTAGATGTTAGACACCTTGATTGAGACAAACGTTCAAGGAAGATTATTTCTATTATACATTTTAATGATTAACCAAACTAGCAGTCAAGTAGGAATAGAGAATAAAGGTATCTTCCAATTTGAAAATTACAAAATATTTACTCTGTGTGTATTTCTGCTAGTACTGTTTCTGCAGATAAGCTCATCAAAAGGAACATCATCACAAAGGTGATGAAATAGCACATAAAGAACTTCTACTAATAATCAAAGTACAATAGCTGTGCAATTAAGTTGCCATCACAAGGTGCTTTTAATGGAATAGAATTTTTCTCTAGAAAGAACAATGAAAGACAAACTGTGGCAATTCAGACATGGCTATTTGAAAGGACTGCTTTCTACAAGGAACCAACAAAAGCTGTCACTAAAAGAAGAAAATGAATAGCAGATGTCACCACTAGTAGTATTAGTACTTTCAGAATTCTGGAAACTTGCTACTGTTGCATGTATAATGACTTTCTAATATGTCAAGATTTGTCCAATGAGAATTGTAGTGATATTAAAAGCTTTTCCTTTTCATGTTGTAATTAAAGCTGTCAACAGTCACCAGATCTAAATTAATCAATCAAATATCATTTTCCAAATGACCAGTTGCATGACATTAGAAATATGAGTTGAAGCTGTAGGGATAGATCAGTTGTCAAAGTGCTTGCCATACAAGAAGAAGACCTGAATTTGATTCCCCAGAAGCTGTCTAAAGAAACCCAAGCACAGTAGCATGAGTTTGCAATTCCGGTCTTGTAGATGCCAAGACATGACAATACGGGGCTCAAGACCTCTCTAGCCCTCGAAACTAGACATCTCCAAGTGAGAAAGAGACCCTGTTTCACAAAACAAGGCAGACAACACTATGAGGACAAGCAAAGGGCTAAGAAAAATGATAGGACAATGCCAAACCAAAAAGGTGAACATCAAGGCAGAGCAGAGGGGGCAGCTGGACTCATAGTGAAGTCAGAAGGCATGAGGTAAGAACAAATCAAGATTCAGTGTCAGACCCAATAGAACAGGTGTATCCTGTTTGTGAAAGCTCATTGTTAGAAGAAGTATTATGTTCAATGCACTAGAAAATAATAAGCCAATCCTAAGAGACATACCACTTTACATCCTGGATTAAGGGCTCTAAACCTTAGGAAATATAAAACTAATTTTTAAAAGCTTTGGTTTTTTTAGGCTAGGGATATAGCTAAGCCAACAGAGTGTTTGCCAACACCCAAGCATCAAACCTCAGCACTGAATAAAATGGCGTGTGGTGAGGCATGCCTGTAATTACAGCCATTGTGGATGAAGGAAGGAGGATTGTGAGTTCAAGTCATCCTCAGCCAGATAGACTTTGAAGCTGGCCTGTGGCTCCTTGAAACCTTATCTCAAAACAAAACAACAAAACTAAACATTCAAAACAAACATGAGATCGTGCCTGTGATCTAGAGATGCTTCTCACACCTGTAGGAACAAGAGTCATTAAAGACATAATAATAGACAAGATTCTGCAGAGAGATGTGTGCTCTTCATCTTCATCCTCATAGGATTGCTAAACTGAAGGTAAAGGACAGATGTTGAGTATAATCCATGTCTGAGAGCCAGTGCTCAGAGAGTTCTGAGATTCAGAGACAGTCTACTCCCTGGCTTGGCCTTCTAGATGAGGTGAAGACCCCACCAGTCCAGCTTTTCTTACACAGAAAGCACAAGAGACATGAGTTTATCCCCCAATCACTGTTATTTTTAACATGGGACCTTAGGAAACAATGAACATTAAGTTGATCTCAACAGAGCATGTTGCAGCAGATTTTCAGCTGCCTTGTAACACTGTAAAAACAAAATGGCAAAAGGGTGTGATATCTATAGTAAATGTCCTCTGGGTTAGTCCAGTAAAGCAACACATAGCTAATTAACATCAAAGGGAAACACCGGGCGGTGGTGGTGCACACCTGTAATCCCAGCACTCTGGGAGGCAGAGGCAGGCAGATTTCTGAGTTTGAGGCCAGCCTGGTCTACAGAGTGGGTTCCAGGACAGCCAGGGCTATACAGAGAAACCCTGTCTCGAAAAAAAACAAAAAACAACAAAAAAATTAAAGGGAAAATGCCGAGTCTAGAAGTCTCTGTCTCTGTCTCGCTGCTTTCTGTCTCTGTCTCTCTTTGCATGTGTCTCTGTCTCTATCTCTTAGACACACACACACACACACACACACACACACACACACGAGGCAGAGGGTGGAACATGCCTAGCTACTGGCTTTTCATTGCTTTATTTCCTTCTTTCCCATTGCCAGCACCATGGCAATCTGGTGAAATGACATGGTGCTTCCAATTTCAAAGGAGCAACAAGGAAAACTTCAAGCCTTCCAACCTCTCTCCAGCAAACATGAACAAATGTGCAATTGATTATACAATCAATGTGCATCCTCTCATCTCACAGTTCAGAAATTTCCCATGCATTTCCTTTATATCATCGTTTTGTCATCTTTCTGGCTCAGACATGGAAGTTTTTCTTCTCTGTGACAAGAGTTGCAATGGCTCTTCTTTGTTTCCATCCAGCACCATTTGTCCAAAGACCCCTTCTTTCAGTGTGGTGCTCAGAGGCAAAGCCATTAGGAAGGGAAAGAATTCTGATATGGAAAAGACCTGATGCAGAAAAGAGTGGTTTAATATCAGTCCTTCCCTTCCCTTCCCTTCCAAAATAGACATAGAGTTGCTATCAGTCTGATTCACCTTCAATTTCCTATTCTTTCTTCCTACTCCTTATATCTAATTCATTATTACATGGCAGAGGCATTTTGACATCATGCAGTCCTTTACAGACTGAATTTTGGGTTGAGGCTCCTCATTCTGATGTTGTATCCTCACTCTCTGTATGACAGCTTTTGGAGTAGAGCCTTTGTTAAGCAATTTGGTCATGAAGTGACAGGGTATCAGAACTCACTTCTGCCTCTCACACACAGGATACCAATAAGCAGAGAGATAAAATAAATCTTTTAAATGGTGTATCATTTTGAGAACCTGTGATCTGAGGAGACCGTGGATTGATATCCCAAAATCTCTTCCTTCTCATCTCCAGCTGGCAGTTATGTGTGGAGGAAGGAGCAGAGGCAAAGACTGTCAATCATTTGGAGTTCAGTCTCATCCCTGTGGTCATGGAATCGATGTCTTTGAAACTGATGTCATCTGTGTTTTCCTCTTATCATCCCTTGCACTTTCCTCTCTTGGATGTCTGTGCTCAAATGCTTTTAGAAATGATTGGGGAATAGTTGGGGGGGAGAGGAATTATGGGACATAGGGAGGGGGGAACTGGGAAAGGGGAAAGCCTTTGGAATGTAAACATAGAATATAGAAAATAAAAATTAAAAAAA